>JBBPDA010078518.1:0-12354 GCA_037974385.1 Arnoldichthys spilopterus | reverse complement strand
ATAAGGATGTGTATATATATCTGTATCTTTCTCAGCTGCTGTAGCAAGTTAATTTCCCCAATAGGGGATAAATAAAGTATTATTCTATTCTATTAAAAAAAACACTGCTTTCAGCTCAGCAAGCAACTCTATAGCAGCTTGTTGCACACACAGAGAGACTGGGAGAGATATAACAAAGCTGGGTTTCCACCTTTAAGTCTAAGTGATGACTGTCAGTAGGATATTTTTTCTCTTCTACTGAACAAGGGCGACTTTGGTCTTTAAATCACCTGGCGAACTATGAAAGAGGGCTGGTCAATTCAGCCAGACAAGTTAAGCCCAGAGACTTCAATAAAGCTACATGCAACTGTGTCTAAATTCAAGCCGTGGGGCTGCAGGACAGGACAGCGAGCTAAAACACACCAGGGTCTTTTACTCTATCCCACCGAGCCCATTGCTCATCAACAGGTTCGTGTGCCTCGGCGTTTTACAACTCGCTGTTGTTGTTGTTGTTGTGCTAGCGCTAGCTACAGCTGGGTACGCGGCTCGCTGGTTGCTAGGATAGCGGCTGAGCTAAGTCTGCTAGCCAGTACTGGCTCCGGCGAGAAAGCGAGCGGCTCCTCACCAGCGGTTCGCGCGGCGTGGCCCGCCTCTGTCCCGCGCGCTCATAATCCGGACAGGAGGAGATTAACGGCGGAGGCAGAGCGCCGTGTCCTTACGCGTTCAACAGCCCGGGCACTGTGACAACTCGGCTCACTTGAGTCTCGTTGCAGTTTGAAAACACATCCGGGAATCGGCTTACTACACCGGAAGTCCCTCCCCGTGACGTCAGCGCGAGTAAACGGCTTTTTCTTCTGAACCGAATCTTTTCTAAAAAGCTCCGGCGAACCGGAATCAAATGAACCCTGCTCGGTGTGCTTAGGCCTTGGGAATGACATGCAGATGTGTGTGAGTGAGAGTATTTGTAAAATATGTTGCTGTAGATGTAAAGTCGGGTGTAGCTATGGGCAAAGCGGATGCTGCTGCTGGTAAGTAGTTAATAAGGGAGATGGCATGAGGTAAGACTGTGCTCCTGTATTGGGCAGTCTTGCTCTACAGGGTTCTGCTTGAGCAGAGGAGGGTTTGAGCCAGGTTGTGGCCTAGGCCGTAAGAGCTGTGTAATGACTTTCCCTGCCTGTTTCCATGTGATTTTTTTCAGCTGTACTCACATTTTTTCGCTGCAGTCTCTTCCTGTCCTGTTTGTGGCTGCACCAAACCAGACATTGATAATGATCAAGACAGATTGGATGACTGACGTGTAAATCTGGCAGCTCCTATGACAAACTTACCATCCCAACTGCCACAGAGAGTACAACCTCATGTGTGGCTTTTTGAGAATAAGGTACATGTTGGTCTCCCACTTCATGTCTTGGGAACATATTACATACTGTACCAGTGTATACTGTATACTATACCAGTATGTAGTGTATACTGTACATGTGTATATTGTGAAAATATGTACTATATACTGTACCAGTGTATACTGTGCCAGTGTATACTGTACCAGTATGTACTGTATACTGTTCCTGTGTATATTGTGCAAATATGTGCTGTATACTGTACTACTGTATACTGTACCAGTGTATACGGTATACTGTACCAGTATGTACTGTATACTGTTCCTGTGTATATTGTGCAAATATGTACTGTATACTGTACCAGTGTATACTGTGTACTGTTTAAGTATGTACTGTATACTGCACTAGTGATTACGGTATACTATATTTGTGTATATTGTTCAACTATATACTGCATACTGCTTGCAGTAAACAGTACACTACAGATACCTATATAAACTGTATATAACTGTATTTGGTACTGCAGGCCAGAGACCTGCCTCATTTTCTTAGCCCTCTAATAAAGTGAAAGTGACTATTTGTCATTGTGAACACACTCAAGCACCATAATGAAATGTGACCTCTGCATTTAACCCATCACACATGCACACATGGAGCAGCAGGCAGCTATGAACAGCACCTGGGGAGCAGTGTAGTGGGACGGTACCTTGCTCAAGGGAACCTCAGTAGTACCTGGGCCGGGACCCGAAACCTCAAAGGGAGCATCCTAACCACTAGGCCACCACTGCCCTTAACCTCTAATCACAGTTTAGCAAACATTGCTAGCTGATTTTCCACACCACACAATTTCACTGTAGTGGGTTTGTGTACTTGTGTATGCACATACCTGTGCTTTTGTCACATGCATGCAGGAGCCTCTTTGCACATTTACATTTTTGCATGTTTGAATAAAAAGACATGTCCGTAGAAGACAACTGCCCTGCTTCGCCTTACCAGAACAGGATCATGGGCACCCAAGGTTCATTGCTGAATGTGGGGAATGAATGCTAACCTGCCTGGTCTGATCCCACAGAAGAGCTACTGTGGTTTAAAAAGTGAATGCTGACTTCAGTCAAATTATTTAAAGGCTTTATTGTTAAAATATCTGTGCACATACACAAATATAAAGCACTAAGAATACCCTTCTCACATTTGCCCTTCTCTCTTTGCATGTTGCATATATCGAGAATCAATAAATTGTTAAGTCAAATGTTTGTTTGATTAAATCGTATAGTTCAAAGGAATCGGTTCAGTTAACTGAATCAAACTCCCCCTAGCTAGTTATTGGTGGAACAGCACGTCATTGATCTCGTATTGGCCAGTCAAACTGTTACAGTCCTGTGTGTGTTATGGACAGTGAACAGAACTGTAAGAAGCATGAAAGCTATTTTAGTATCTAGTGACAAGAGGAAAAGTTCGGCTACCGTTAAAAAAGTAAAAAAAAAAAAAAAGGAAACTTTGTAACGTCAAATCACTTTTTGAACAAGGATGGGTGTGCAGTGTTTCCCTCGTCTGTCCAGAAAGTGCCAGGAATAGCTCGGGAACAGTGTTTTAGTCTGTGAGAAACACTCCACACTCGGAGCAATGGCTGCTGTTCTGCCAGTAACGCAGCAGATCTCCAGCTCAGCGCCGCCGCCGCAGCACCACAATCAAGCACCCGCGCCTGACATCAGCCACGTCGAGCAGTGCCTCGTATACAACCAGAGCGGCGAGGCCACAGCCTTCAGGAGCCTGTTCCACGCCAGAAAGGCCATCATCGTTTTTGTGAGGGTAAGAGAATCAGCAGTAGCTCTGAGGACTGGGACAGGGCTGCAGGCTGTAGAGGTTATTCCTGTGGGAACTCCAGAAGAGAGGATAGGGCTGATGGAGGGTTAGTGGAATTTTTCCATTCCACCTTAAATGGTGTCGCAGCTGTTAGATGTACAGGCGCCAACATGCAACTTCTGCAACTTTTAAGGTGAAATGGAAAGTTAGACTAACTTTCTTTTATTGTTTCTTTCATTTGAAAAAAAATTATATTTGTTATTTATTCTCTCTCTTTTATTCTTTCTGTGTTTTATTCTTTCTTTTATTTGCCTTTGTCTCTTTCTTTCTTTCCTTTTAATTATCTTTCGGTTATTTATTCTCTCTTTTATTCTTTCTGTCTTTTTTATTCTTTCTTTTATTTAACCTTTGTCTCTTTCTTTCTTACTTTCTTTCTCACTCTCTCGCTCTCTCCTCTCTCTCTGTGTGTGTGCATGATTTTATCTGTCTGTAGGAGTCTTAAGTCTTTTAAGTGAGGGAAAATGTTTTTACACTGAAGGAGGGATCCACATGTTTTCAGTCTTTCAGATTTGTTCAATGTGGAATGGATCAGTGATGGTGGAGAACAGGACAAGAACCAAACTGTCTACAACACAAACAGTCATTTCATTCACTATAAAAACACAAGTCAAAGTTTCTGTAGTGCTGATAATGCTAAAACAGTGGTAAATGTTAAAAACAACTTATGGTTGTGTGTGTGAAACAACTTATACCAAAAGCTTCCTGCTATACATCAGTGTGCAAGGCGTCAGGAAGTGAATTCTTAACACTGAGCAATTAAAGGCTTTGATGGTGAACAATTCTTCCTTAAGCTTCTCTAGAATAGAGCTTTTTACGTAAACCACCCTGAGTTACTTTATTTTACAGCTTAGCATCTGAGGTATTTAGATTTCGTTTTTAAAAATGAGTGGAGTTAGTGACTATAACGTCACTTCCCCATCCCCCTAGGTAATTTTGCATTACTATATCTTTACGTATGTCATCGATTTTTGTGATTTCTGTGAGCTTCACCTTCTTTATTTTTTAACTCACATGACTGGACAGCTCACAGTTCTTTCTACTGATGACCTTTTAAAGGCAAAAAGAAAGTTGAATTTTGTAATGGCTGAATGTTTTTGTAAATATTTTTATTTTTACTTCTCTAATTATGTTTTTTTGGGGGGAGTTTTATGTTTCGATTGCTTATGCTAGTTGTTAAATTGGTTAAAACTGGACAGAGGTCTACTGTTGTTAGGGTAAAGTTTCCCTTTGTGTTTGTTTGGGTGTAACTATAGAGTGATTATTAGCAGTGATACAGACGTCATTAAAATTACCCCATAATGGTGAAATGCAGAGAGAAAGAGAGAGAAATTTCCCCATCACCCCACTTAATTATGCCATTGACGCCAAACTTTCCACTGACATGCTATTATTTCATCGTCTGTTTTTAACAGAATTTCTTATGCTACTCTTGTAAAGAGTACGTTGAAGACCTGAGCAGGATACCACTGGAAACATTAATGGTGAGTGCAAAAACATGAGAAATGTTGAGTGATGTGAATTTACAGACAATTCTGACCCCACTAGTTTCTGTAGCGCAGAGCATTTCACCACTGAATTATACAGAAAATGTTAAAAATGAGTTTAATTTCTGTCTCTTTTGCTAATGTAGGATGCTGACGTCAGATTGGTTGTTATTGGACAGTCATCTTATTCCCACATAGAGGTGAGACACAACTACACAGTGAAAAAAAAAAAGTGAAAGTGAGTATTTGTCATTGTGAACACACTCAAGCACCACAAAGAAATGTGACCTCTGCATTTAACCCAACACACATGCAGCAGCAGGCAGCTATCAACAGCACCCGTGGAGCAGTGTAGCAGGACGGTACCTTGCTCAAGGTTACCTTGGTGGTACCTGGGCTGGGACTTAAACCTGTGACCTTAGGTTCACAAGTGCAATGTCCTAACCACTAGGCCACCACTGCCCACATGCAGATGTGAAGCTGCAGTTTGTATGTTTTCATATTCTGATATTTGTTTCTTGCCTCGTAGGCGTTCTGCTCGCTGACTGGCTATCCACATGAAATATATGTTGATCCAGAAAGACAAATTTATAAGAAACTTGGAATGAGAAGAGGAGAGAAGTTTATGGACACAGGTGACTTACCAGTTTACTCACATTGTGAAACATTTAGTTTAAATTAAATGTCACAGCAAAAAGATTTTACACAGAAGAAGCAACAGACTTTATGTCCATGTAACGGCAGATTGCCTTTAAGGTTTTTAAGTTTATATTATTACTTTGTGGTTTGAGCCGGTGACCTCACACTGATTTGATTCAGTTATTCGATTATTCAGCATTTTTGGTAATGACTCAGTAGACTCACCAATCAGCCATAACATTAAAACCACCTGCCTAAAACTGAGCGTGTCCCTCCTGCTGCTGAAACAGCTCTGACCCCTTTCTATCAGAGTCAGCATCATTTTTTCAACCACAGTGGCTCTTATGTGGGATCAGACCAGACAGGCTAGCATTCTATCCCCACATACATCAGTGAGCCTTGGATGTCCATGTTACAAAAGTAATTTTTGGCAAAGCAATTGTCAAGCTATTGATTAATTTATTGTTAATATTGTCCTTGCTTGGATCACTTTTGGTAGGTACTAATTACTGCATACCTAGAAACACAAGACCTACTGTTCTGAAAACGCTCTGATTCAGTTGTCTGACCCTTGTCAAGGTGTCTCAGATCCTAACAGTCCCCCATTTTTCCAGCTTCCATCAACAGAACTAACTGTTCACTTGCTGCCTAATATATCCCACCCCCCTAAAAGGTGCCGTTGAAATGAAGTAACTAGACAATGTTATTCTACATATATTGTATGTAGTTATTGTAGTTGCTCTCTGTAGTAGTATAAGAACTTGGCATATGTATGTATTGAAGTTCCTCTCGGTGGTAGTTTAAGATCTTGGCATGTTTATTTATTGCAGTAGTTGCTCTCTGTAGTAGTATAAGCACTTGGCGTATGTATGTATTTATTACAGTAATTGCGTCTGTTATTTATTTTATAACTACGAGCAATGGGTCTTCCTTGTAGCACCCCTCTCAGTGTTGCTCTATGCAATGCGAGCACTTGATTGTCTCCTCTCTCCTGGTAGTCACTATAAAAGCGATAAAAGCGTCAGCCAAATGAATAAATGTAAATGTAAATGTATTCACTTTATCTGTCAGTGGTCATAATGTTATGGCAGTTTATCACTGTTTAAAATTTTTTGGGTGGGTGGGTGCTGGTGTAAGTTTGTTTTTTTTACAAATGTAAAAATGTGAATGTAAACAATTTAATATTATTAGTTTTATTTCAGTCATCACCTAAAGATGTCTTTTTTGTACATTAGTAGTATTTCTACAGTTTCTCTATGTTTTATTTATTTTTTTACATTGTTTAGATTGAAAAATTGATAGTAAACAAACAATTGGAAACGGTCCAAATTTTCTTTGGGGGAAAAAAATTATTTTTACATAAACTTTCACTTTAAGTTAAGAATTTTTTTTTCTTTTCTTTTTTTGTGAACTTTCCATTTTGGAGATACAAGCTTCTGTCAGTGGCAAGATATTGTTAAACCTAAATGCAATGACGAACAATTTCTGTTTGTGCTCTCAGCCTCTAAGAGTCCACATGTCAAATCCAGTATATTTGTGGGCAGTCTGAAGAGCATGTGGCGTGCCATGACCAGCCCTGCCTTCGATTTTCAAGGAGACCCTCTGCAGCAAGGGGGGGCCATCATTATTGGTCCAGGTGACAGATTTATAAAAAAATATATATATATTGCTACTAAGTTTGTCATTTGATGCATACCATCTAAATAATTCTGTCTTTTTACTTTTACAGGCTCAGATGTTCACTATTCACACTTGGACTTGAATCGATTTGACCATGTGCCCATCAACCAGCTGCTTCAGCTGGCAGGAGTGCAGATGGTTGACTTTAGTGGGCACCCAAAAATCATTGACATCTGAGACAGGAACTGAGTGTGGCAGTGCACTGGGCTTGTTAAACAGGCCTGTGCTCAACACAAAGCCGTCTTTATTAAGGCTGCGTTACAGCATCATTGTCGTCATCGTATGTACTTGGTCATTATCACTTTTTCCATAGCCTACGCCATTCAAAAAACATGATGCACACTATTCTACTGAAACGGTAAAATCACCAAGCTTCACTTCATTCACACAGAGCACAGCTAAATCTGGCTGAATACAGCTTTACCTGCATTTGGGTTAATGTGACACTACTAATTTCATTGTGTACAGCACTGAATGTAGAACACTTACACTGACTGTGTGGCTGAGGATTTAAATACTGAGTTATTTTTTTAATTTACAAATAATAAATGTTTATATTTAATGTATTTGTGATTATATTCTATATTGTTATATATATAATGCATTATTATTATTGTTATATTATTATATTATCCATCCATTTTCTAAACCGATTCTTCTGTTTCCGGGTCGCGGGGAAGCTGGAGCCAATCTGTGACTGTGGGCCTAAGGCGGGGTTCACCCAGGTCAGGTGGCCAACCCATCGCAGGGCAACTCAGACAGACAACCATTCATACACACATTCACACAATTTAGAGAATCCAATCAACCTACTGCAGCCTTAGGACTGTGGGAGGAAACCAGAGAACCTGAAAGAAACACACGCCAACACAGGGAGAGCTCGCAAACTCCGCACAGAAATTATTATTATTATAATAAGAGGCAGCTGTATATAAGCACAGTAATAAGATTGTATATACAGTAAACAAGGCTTATTTGTTCTGTTTTTGTAATATATTATTTGCAAAATTCTAAACCAATTCTAAACATAGGTAAGCTCATATGTTTCTTGTGTCGTCTGTTCTGGGTCCTGTGGTTTTGTTTTGGTTTCTGATTTTGTAAAGCACAACAAAAGTCCTATATAAATAAACTTTACTCAATTACTAAACCTGGGCCTTTAATGGGTCTGCGGAAATGCAGTTATCATGTTCCAGAGGTGGAAACAAAGCTGCAAAACAGAAAATGCTTCGTCTTTTGGGTTTGTTACTTACCGTAATACTAAATCTTCACTGCTTCTCTCCTCTTCTCTGTCTTACATTGCTGGTCTCCTGTCTCTTGACCACATGGTTTTTCTATATAATGACACAAGTTTAATTGATGAAATAGCCCTATTAAAGCACAGGCTTGACCCTGTCTCCAGAACCTGTCCATGGTTCACCACCAAACTCCACAATATGAAAACTGCTGGCAGGCGTCTTGAGCGCCTCCATAAAAAACTGGTCTATCTGTTCACGATAACTTATTCTCTAATCATAAAAACAAATACAGGGTCGCACTTAACGAAGCCTGTTCAAGATACTACTCCATCATAAATTCTGCCAAGCCCTATACGGTCTTGCCCCTCCATATCTTAGCCATCTTCTCATCCCCTATTCCCCACCTCACTCCTTCAGGTCATCTAGTACTAATCTCCTGAAGGTTCCCTGTACTTGCCTTAACTCTATGGGTGGCAGGTCATTTAAGGCTACTGCCCCCAAACTCTGGAACTCTCTATCACAATCTCTCCGCGACTGCACGTCTTTTTCCTCTTTCTATTTCTCTTCCATCAGCACTTTTCTTCTTCTCCTTCCTACTCTTCCTAAAGGTTTTTTTTTTCTTTTTTTTCCTCTTCCCTCATTCCCCTGTGTATGTGTAAAGCGTCATTGGGCTTGTGAAAGGCGCTATATTAATCTAACTTATTATTATTATTATTATTGTAATATAAAAAAGCAACATGTTTATAACACGCTGTAGTTTAGCCCCGCCCACTCGCGCAGACGTGAATTCAGCATGAGCTGCTGTTTGAATGAGGCACGATACAGGGCAGCCAATCAGAACAGGGGCTATTTACATAAGGCACAGTAACAAAGGCATAGTGTAGGCCTACGTCTAAGGGATATAGTGAGGTTGGGAAATGGTCAGAAGGGTTTTCGCTACATGAACACCAAAAAAAATAATAATGGGGATTTGTGGGGGGAGGGGCCGTAGGATCCGGGACCTCCGTTAGCCTAAAGGGAACTTTTGCCCCCGAGTTCACCACATCGGTCTCTCCGCAGCCTGCGCTCGGCTCGGCGGATGGCGCAGCTGACGTCATACCGAGGGGATTCAGAAACTTGCCCTGCAGACGTCAGTGGAAGAAAAGCCTCAGTAGAAACAGCTCCAAGCGGCTTCAGCTTTCTAGACCACCCCCTCGAGTGGAGCATGCAAGGCATACGGCGCGACAACCCGAGATATGCCCAACCGTGCCCGCAGTGCCAGTCGTGAAGGTGTAAATAGAAGCCCAGCATGAAACGCAGGAGCGAGCGACGAGCCGAACCGAGGAAAAGGCTCTGCGCTGCGGGGAGACAAGAAGCAGAGCCGAGGGTTGACATTCACATCGCGATAACAGGTAAACACAGCTGGTGTTTGGGGATAGTCGCCTGTGTAGACCCGGGGGTGGACTCGGGAAAACGGCCTTTACGGAGCTGTTTGTGCACACGTCCCCTTTCACTCTTTGGAGGGGGTTGTTGTTTCGACACCGTCAGCCATAAATAAAGGGCTGCAAAAGCAGCTCGACATCGACTCGATAGCTCCTTAAAAAATCACAGGGTCGCGCTGGTTTGTCGCTCCAATTGTCCGTTCCACCTTAAACGGGGCTGCGGTCGCGTTCTAACAGCGGCACCATTTAAGGCGGACCGTCGCGTTCGAATCAGAGCACAGCTTCTGCGTCGCTCATTGGCCGCCGCGCCGCCAAGTGGCGGTTCAAAGCTTTCCATCGAGCGCGGTTCTATTGGCCGCTGGAAGCTTCTCTCCTAGCAACGGCTTGGGCAGCGTGCCAATTAGAGTCCCCGTTTGGCGAACTTAAAAATTCTACCGGGAGGGGCCTGTGGTGATTGGCGTGCCGGCGGTGCGCGACAGCAGCCAATGGAGGGGCAACTGCGCAGTGTGCGGTGAAGTTTATAGCGTTGTGGGGCCCGGGGCGAGAGGAGGAGGAAAAGGGAGAGTTTTGCAGAGGAGGAGGAGGAGGAGGAAGAGGAGGGGGATTTAAAACCTCATTGTCATGTTCGTGCAAGCTGCCCGTACGAGCTCTCGGAGTGAAACGTTCAGGACTCGAGGCCTCTCCAGCTTCCCGCAAAAGGAGTTAGGGGGTGTAGGCAGCACTGTGGCGGCGGCGCGTTAGCGAGTGCGCGTCCCCGGAGCGGCTGTGGTGTATTTACACAGGCAGGAGGAAAAAAAACTTTTTTATAGAAAAGTCTTTGTTTGACTTCTCTACCGGATCAACATGACGAAGGAAAACAGTGATCCTCTGAACGGCGTCGAGTTCATCCGAGGTGGGTGTAGTAATGATCGTGTTGAGTGGGGGAAGTTTGAGCTTCGTTGTCCCAGTAGCAGCGGCCAGTCTCCGCCGAGCGCAACGCTCACTTCCGGGATGCGAATTCAAATCTGCTGCGTGTTTTCAGCGCACCACTCTAAAGCGATTGGCCTTGCACGTGTTTAACCAAACTGTTTCACACTGTGAGGGACTTCTCGCATCATTTACACACACAAGCTTGTTGTTGTGCTTGTTTTTTCCAGACCAGCTGTATTTCGCCATCCTCAGTCAGAAGATCAGGAGCAGCCCCGAGAGACACTGCTTCTGCATAGACGATGAGCTCTCCTATGAGAAGTAAGAGCTGGAATTAATCTGATCTGTGGGTTCAGTGGCAGGGCCAGGACTGGGAGCAAACAAAATGAACGCATGAATCATGAATAATAATAATAATAATAATGACTTGTCAATGCAACATTGGCTTTACACCTTATTAGGTATTATGTATTTAGAACTATCTAACTATTGAGGAGGGGATGGGGGGGGGGTTGGGATAATTGGAGTTTTGAAGTGGTTGTGATTTCAAAGAATGTTGAGTGTTTTTCTTTTACTGAATACTCAATAAGAATATTGCATTACAGAAAAAAAAAAAAAAAAAATATATATATATATATATATATTTGTGTGTGTATGTATGTATGTATACATGTGTGTGATTATTGTTATAATTTTTAAAAATTCTCGTATTGTTTTCTGTACCAACAGCTTTTACGCAGACTTTGGTCCGCTCAACCTGGCCATGTTTTTTCGCTTCTGTTGCAAGCTTACCAAGAAGCTGAAGGTAGTGGAGTTTTGTCTTGTTGGCACAGTGTTCTGTAATAACAAGATGTTTAATGTTCACTTGAGATTGTGTGGCTGCAGTGGGATTTATTAGCCATTAATCTGCAGTAAACGTCCCCTTATAACAGAGGACAAACAGGGCATTGTAAGTGGAAGTAGTACCCAAACAAAAACTGTTCTGCCATCATCAGTGTTACATATACTCAGAATACACATACAGATTCACTGGTGGGTCTGGATTTGAAATAAAACGAGCGTGTTGTGTTGTAGTCATTGCATCTCTTGGTTCCTATTGCCACACTGATTTTTTTATGATGTAATGTTTTGTGTCAAACCTGCCTTGATTTTCTTTTAAAATTATGCTCAAATTTTCAACAAAAGGAAAAACTGAAATTTACCATTAATGTGTGATTCTCATTTTCTCCCAAAAAACAGACTTTTGCTCATGCCAGAAAGAAAATTGTGTTCTACACATGTGGTGACAAAAAGAAACAAGCGAATGCCGCATATTTAATAGGATCATATGCGGTGAGTATTGACTTCTTTGAAACGTGTTCAAGTCGGTCGTGTGTAGCAGGGCTGGCATTTGCTATCAGAGGTCAGTGGGTCGAGGGTAGAACATTTGGCTGCATTCCCAGGGGGTCTAGTGTTGGTCACTCCTTTTTCGAGTCATATGTACACATGCTTTGTAAGTTCAGTGGTTAGTTCTGTCCTGCTGAAGCACTTTTGGCATCTTTACAGTCACAGTATTTGGTTCACAGTGCACAGTTCTTGCAATTCTTTGCCTTGAAAGCAGACAGCACATAAAGTATGCGAGTCTCTGTACCGATGTGCCTCTGACATAAGGTTTTCCACCACCTTGGGGACTTCAGAAGCATTTTATCAGAGTAGATGCCTGTACCGAAATAATAATAACATAATAGCATTGCTGGTGGCCTAGTGGTTAGGACACAGCCTTTGGGACCTGAAGGTCGCAGGTTCGAGTCCCGGCCCAGGCACTACTGAG
>JBBPDA010078488.1:0-12354 GCA_037974385.1 Arnoldichthys spilopterus | reverse complement strand
ATAGTCATATTTCTAGTATAGTCATAATGCCTCTAGTATAGTTATATCTCTAGTATAGTAATAATTTCTATTATAGTCATATCTCTAGTATAGTCATAATGTCTCTATTATAGTCATATCTCTACTATAGTCATAATTTCTCTATTATAGTTATATCTCTAGTATAATCATACTGCCTCTATAATAGTCATATCCCTACTATAGTCATAATGTCTCAATTATATTTATATCTCTAGTATAGTCATAATGTCTCTATTATAGTCATATCTCTAGTATAGTCATAAAGTGTATTATAGTTATATCTCTATTATAGTCATAAGTTCTCTATTATAGTTATATCTCTAGTATAATCATACTGCCTCTATAATAGTCATATCTCTAGTATAGTCATAATGTCTCTATTATAGTTATATCCCTAGTATAATCATAATGTCTCTATTATAGTCATATCTCTAGTATAGTCATATCTCTAGTATAGTCAATGTCTCTGTTATAGTCATACCTCTAGTATAGTCATAATGTCTTTATTAAAGTTATATCTCTAGTATAGTTATAACGTCTTCATTATAGTTATATCTCTAGTATAGTCATAATGTCTCTGTTATAGTCATATCTCTAGTAGTCAAAATGTCTATTAAAATGATATCTTTGTTATAGTCATAATGTCTATTATAGTTATAGTTAAAGCCTCTGTTATATGTGTCAAAGTTGAGTATAGTCAGTTATTCACAATATACATTGCTATTCACCTGCCACTGTGCTTCTACTCAACAGTTTCTCTCAGCACTTTCTAATATATAAAAATCCTCTACGCACAATGTACAGTTATTGTTTACATTTAATAATCTATCTAAGTTTGTATTTGTTTAACTATGTATGTGAGAAAGAAACAATTTAAATTTTTAATTCTTAATCACACTTAAAGCGGGTGAGGTTTTGAATATGGTGGTGATGCACTGATACAGGTTTTTGGCTGATGTTGATATCCAATATTTTTATATACATTTCTGCCTACATTGAACTGATACAAACAATAATTTAAAAATAAGACTAATTATAGAATGGGGGGAGTAGGAGAACAAGCAACAATATTAACACAGCAAGAGGTATAACTGTTAATAAATCTCTCTTCCATTAAATATTGTGTAGAAAAACTGGTTGAACTTGAACATCTTTCTGATGCCGATCTTTTTTTCAAGCAAATATATGCTAATACCTATATGATTCTGATCATTTTGAATTCCTATGTAAGAAGGTGGAAGGAGCTACACATGGCTGGAAAAATATTAAAGAATGACAGAAGAGGAATCAAGGTAATGAAGCAGTAATTTTTTAAAGAATATCTTTGCAATCTTAAAGTGTCGCAGGCTGGTATGATGCAAACTGGCATAGTAAAGCTACACTACTTCCTGTTAGTATGAAACAGTGCAGTATGCTAATATTTTGTGTACTGCTCTATACTCATACTATTACAATTAGTATTTATAGCAGTATTTACCTTATAGTATTTAAGCAATAATGCATATTTGAGACAAGCCATCTGTCTAAAACTGCACTAGCTAAGAAATGTTACAAACATCTGTGCACTATTTCTGTGGTTTTTTTTCACGTAAATTTGTTTTATTGTTGCTAAATTTGTTTTACTTTTAATTTTTTTTTTACTTTGCATTTTATGCTGCATACTGTGTTCAATGGGTTACTGTATAAAGCAGGGCACTGCTGTAAAAAAACTCATCAAAGAGTATGAATGTGATGTCACATTATATGGAGCTCACTTCAGTTACACTCACTGAGTGGCAGAAAAACTAGCCTGCTGACTGTTAGCATTCAGCTCAGATGCCATACAAATTGAAACAGAGCTGTTGTGATTAACTGCACTAATAGATTCAACAATAAACCATCTTAGACTGCGGAAAGCTAGAATACAGTTCAGAGCAGCCGATTTACTTTACGTTGGCTGAAGTCGCTGACATGGCAATAAAGTATGATGTATCATTGCACATTCTCATTCTGAACATAACTGCAAACATCAGATCCTGGTTTTACAGTTTTCTCTAATAAAGGCAGCCATGTAGCAGCTTGTTTGCCATTTAGTCTGACAGAGGGGTGTGAAAGTGATGTCTATGCATACCCTCTATTGCTTTAGCTTTTCCACTTGTGCTGGTTTTTGGTACTTTGGTTTGTATTAAATAATTACTTCAATTAAGTAACAGCACCTATACCAGAGCACAGTTTAATTCTTCTCCATATCTCTGGGTTTCAAATGCATCAACAGCAACAACATATTCAGTGCTACAGAAAGTCTGTGCTGAGACTCTTTTAACATCCTCAAGATTCCTAGAGGGCACTTGTCAATGGCCTTTGCACAAAGACACACACATACATACAAATACAGGGGGTCGGAGAGGGGAACCTTTTATGATGTAGTTTGTAATATTTACCCAGTTCTGCTAAATCTAATAGGCAGTGTTCTTTTTTCAGCATTTATCATTTTTTCCTACATTTCTTTTAAAAAATGTTGTCATGAGTTAAAGCAGATGTGTTGAGCTGCAGTGTTCAGGTTAAAAGGCCATTCAAGAAGCAAAGATGGAGTGTAAGCAGAAGAATTGTGCAGCTTAAGACAGGAACAGAGTGACATAAGCTGGAGCAGGCACTGTCAGCCTCTTACCTGCCCTAAAACTACAGAAGCGAGTCTAATTATACACACATGCACACACACACACACTTTCTGTAGACTATAGTACAGTGGAGCCTACACAGCTTACATCCCCAATGGGTGACCTTGGCTTTCAGGTTACTTATATCATGGTTCAGCTTTCTGTGACCCAACATGGGTCACTCAGAAATAGCACTAATTCATTAAAGGCCCCATATTCTAGACTTATCTTGAATGTTTTGATTATTGCTATGTTAATTTTATCTCCATTTATGATATTTGTGTAAATAGCTATACTTGAAACAGTCCTAATTTACCTTTCTTTATTCTTTATAATCAAACAGGCTGTTTTTATTACTGACCCTTTAAGCGATTATGTCCTTCCATACATTTGAATATATCCACCTGTTCAGCCTATGGAGGTTTAACCTGGCTCTGTATGTTCTTAACTGACATCACATTAAGCAATTAATTAATTGTATAGCTTAGCTTCCCTGTATAAACTGTGCAGGTTGGAAAGAGTAAGTAATATTTAAATATTACATCATCACCATAATCACCACAAACCTTTATTTCAACTATAAATATGTTAAGGATTCGTTTTCAATACGGCCAAATACAAACAAAGTACACTAAACTCTCATTTCCAGAAAATGAGGAAAACCTGGTTTTACCTAATGTAGACCCTTTAGATAAGTCTTTGTGGGAGACATTGTGGTTGATTAAAAAAGTTAGCTGAGGCTTCGGTACCAGAAATTATGAGAAGTGTTAACACAATGTGATCTCTCCCTGTCTTGTTTTTTAAGGCTGTTGAGTAGCTGAGTCTCATCATCTCCCCCATAAATTTTGATGACATGAGCATCCCTCCCTCTGCAGTCATATCCGTAAATTCATTAACAGAACATTCCAGGCTAACAACTCACATCCAGAATATCAGCCAGCTCACTGGGCTGTGTGCAGGGACCTGGGAAACAGAAGCTCTCCTGGTGCTCTTTATGCTGTCTGTTCCCCCGCCCCCATGTGCCCACAGGGAGGCAGGCCAGCTATCTTCTTTCAGCATGTTCTCACAAAGTTGTGACACAATTCATTAAGGGTTGCGCCATCCAATACCCGCTGCAGCGTTTGTGCATTACATCTCTAGCCAAATACTGCAGAAGTCAGAACCTGCAGAAAGGTCTCCAGTAATATCTGAAAGATATACAAGCCAAGTTTCTCAGCTCAGTCTACAGTTTCTTTCACCAAAATGACTGATAAGGAATGGTTATGCAATTTTCATTATGATAAATCAGTCAAAACATGGACCAAGACATATACATTAGTCAGACAGATTAGACAATCGAATGAGGACCTGCACCCACATAATATTTTGCTACTTAGAGGAGGAACATTTTCAGTCCCATTAATTGTAAAGTCTCTTCCCTTGACAGAAACATGGTTGTTACACTGCCCTCTTCTGTTAAAGGTTTAGAACTGCAATTTCACCAGAACCAGACTGAAAACTGTACACTGTACACTACATCTTATTAAATACAGGCAATCTAGAAGACTAGCCCTTTACCCAGTTGAATCCAGATTTGCACAGAAAGCTGCTATTCATGGTAATAAAGACCTTCTTTTTAGTTTAAACCTCCGTATGTCATATGACTGGACCTGGTCAGCTGTGAAATGCTCTTTTCTCTTTCTTTGTCTCTTTTTCAGTGCCCATCTCTCCCTTTCCCCTCCTCTAAGGCACAGTGATTTGCCAAGGTTTCTAGGCTGGCACCATTCTGTTTTGTTCTGGGAAGGTTTCTGTAGAAAGCCTAGGCTTTACTCCTCAAACTCTAATGCTTTTTTCCTCACTCTCAAATGTACATTATTTACATATTAAGCACTACCGACTCATTTTACTAAGGGAGCCAATGCTATATAATGGATTTGACTGGCTTAATAGCATGGGATTTGGGTTCTGTGGCAGTTGAAATATTGCTTTACATTTTTCTTTATAACTGACATACAACTTTAATCATTCAAGTTATTGATCAATATATAAAGCATAAATTATATATGTGTACTAATAATACGTTATCATGATCATAATGTTTAAGTTATTGCAAGGAAATAAGTGCCAAAACTGCCCCCACCCATATGGCAGCTGGAGTTAACTGTAAAAAGTAATTTTAAAAAATCCTTTAAAAAGGCACATTGATCTACTGTATTTCTAATAAAAAACATATCAAACTAATTAATGCAAGTGAGTGAAATTCACAGAATAAAATTAATGAAAGTAATAAAATTATTTGTCATTGTGAATACAGCACAGCACACAGTGCACCACAACGCAATGTGACCTCTGCATTTAACCCATCCATAGGCGCAGTGGGCAGCTGATGTAGGCAGCACCTGGGAAGCAGTGCTTAGGGATGGTACCTTGTTCACAGGTACTTGGGATTTGAACCTGTAACCTTCAGGTCACAGGGCCAACTCCCTAACCATTACACCAAAACTGTACCTTTTAATTCTATTACTGATGTGGTATGTCAAAAAAGATATGAATGAATTAACATTATACACGTATTATGCTTATACAGTACTATTGGTCATTTTTTTGCCTAGTTATGCTGAGTGTGGGACCAGCACAGTGTTCCCAGCAAGGCAGCACCAGCCAGGACAGTGTGGAGTTAAGTACCTTGCCCAGGGGCACAGCCTATTCAAGCTGTTGAGAAGTTATTGCACAATAAAAATATGTAAATTATTCAGTTTGGACTATTATGGTGCCATATGCTGAGTTTCCAGTTAAAAATGCAATGCTACAGAGCTGGACTATGTTGTTGGAGCTGACTTAAAGTAAGCTGGAAGGGATTTCTGGAATGATGGATTTGTCAGTATTTCCCAAAATATTGGGGAAGTGGAGGTGTTACAATTAGGGAGTTACCCCTGTGATGTGAAGGACTCCAGTTCAAATCCCAGACCGGTACAAATACCTCTGAGGTACCCATGAGCAACCCACCCATTAACCCACCCTTAACTTACTTCAAGTTATGTGTATTTGTATAGTTTTTACAGTACTGTATTTGTACAGTTATTTGTATTTTGAGTATTTGCATTGTTATTTGTATACTGTGGCCACTGGTACCTAAATTTCCATTGGGATTGATGTTCTATCTATCTATCTATCTATCTATCTATCTATCTATCTATATATCTATATATCTATCTTTTTCCATCTATAAGTTAACATGGGCTTATTTTGCTACAAATAATAATATCTAACAACAAAATTATATATCACATTTTAATTGTGCTAAAGGGCAAAAAAACACACAGGTAAACAGGTAAACCTGTCATTGCCTCATTCTTTTTGGAAGAACATATCACACTTAACTAGAAAAAAACATTATTTAAAAAAATTATTTCAGTTTTAGCCCAAAACTAAAGTTTTTTCAACTTCATCCTTAAACCCCAAACTGTGGGTGAAGATACAGAACTACTATTCAAAGACACACCTGATTGTGCTGAGCTCCTCCTCGACTGAGTGAGTGTGAACTGCCTCGTTACAGGCCTCGCGTGTCCTCGCGTAAACAAACCGTAACTGTAGTTATTCCGCTTCCGCGTTTGCTTTTACACTCAAACGCAGTGTGTCTGACCCCTTCTGTGTTTCACAGACCCCACTGGTTAACGACTTTCGCAAGTAGCCCTTCAGCGATAAGCGTCTGTGCGGTTTGTGATGCGTTCACTACGTTGAATCAGGAAAGTTATTCACCTATTTGTGGAATTGATTACGAAACTCATTCTTTCGGTCGGATTTTACCGGATGGATCGGTACACCACACAGTAGTACCCTTGCAAAAGTTGTCATTAAGTCCCTGTTTGTGGATAGAGCATGGACATTTAAATCATTAGATCGTTTAGATCTAGGATAAATGTATGCGCTCTGAGCGAAGTTGACGGTTTTATTTTGCGCTTTATTGACTTTAGTATGACGTTACATTCGCGTTCGTTTACCTCTGTTTACAGCCAACCTGTACCTCAGCCTGCTGGGGCAGTAATCAGGAGTCCGGAGTGTTTTTAACCAGCTGGGTTTGAGATTCATCATTCATTGGATTTGTAAAATATGGATTAGTTGTTCTTTTTAGACCTGAACCATAACGTTGTGTTAAACGTTTTCTTTGTGCTTTACAGTATTTCTGCAGTAATCGACGCAAAGAAAAAGCTGCCTGCAATGTTTTGACGCCATCCGAACATACAGATGACTGAAAGCGTATGTGGATGCTGTAATTCACTTCAATGAGCTGAAAAATGGTTGGTGTTCAATCCGCGCTCACCTGATGCCACAAACTTGAGAAAGGTGATTGTCCAGAGTGTTTTTAGCCTGTGGGATTTGAGGTTCATCCTTCATTGGATTTGTGAAATATGGATCCGTTGTCTTTATTAGACCTGGCCCTTGACCTCCTTGTGTTAGAATCCTCCTGAAACAGCAACATAGGCAGAGAAACATTGTCGGTTTTACTGGGGTTACTCTCTGACTGCACAATCATGGGATATACCCACTCATCCCAATGTTAAATGAACGGCATGTAAAGGCAATGAAGATGTTTTTATTTGCTCTTATTGGGATTTTGACAGAAATTGACACCAAGGAAAAGCTGCAGGTTTTTTTTTACGCCATCCAAATGCGCATGAGAGGTCTGTATTCAATCTGCACTCTCCCAATGCCACAGATGCCCAGCTAGGTGGGGGGAGGAGTAGGGGGTATTTGTGTATGGATGGGTGCTGGGCTCTCCTTGACATGCTGCGTTTGTGTGTATGTGTGTGTGTGCTTGTGTGTGTAAAGTCATAGTGATGACAGGCAGGACGAGAGAGGCCAGCACTCCCAGATCTGACCGAAAGATCCCGAGACGCCTTGTTAACCCACAGTGCTGTCTAGGACTCAGTACACAGACTCACCCACGCACTGCCTGGTGACTGCCTGTGTGTGGTGTGTATGGATGTGTCTGCATTACCTGTCCTAGAGCAGCAGGCTCGGGACACACACACAATGATCTGCCTGTTTGAGCAGCTGAAAGGCATTAAAGAGACACCTTGTTCAGTGATGCCTTTTCTCCAAGTATGTGTGTGTGTGTGTGTGTCCATTCACTTTATGGTCGAAAGATTTTTCCTGGCAGAGCAGAAGAATTTTGTCATTTAGTCAGGCTGAGCGGCCTGGAACAGAACAGTGCTTTTGTGTTGCACTGCTGCATGTACACTGTGGCACACATACAAAACACAGGTTGGACAAGCTTTACTGAAGGATGGCAAATTGTTATATGAACACTGTTTGCTACAACGTCTAAATTTAGTGCGTTATTAATACGTTATTTAAATTATATTTATTTTAGATGGATGTAAAAGGTGCACCCCAGGGATAAAGCAAGAACAGCTATTCTCTCTATAGCACAGTGTGCTATGTGCTATAGCACAGTTCATGACTACACAGCAGTAAAAGTGCCAATAAACATTATGCTATAATTAATGTAACACTTTACTCAAAATAGAGATTTAAGAGAATACATTTTTTAAGTTAAATGGGATTTTTGTTCAGTGTTTTTTTTCCTGTAAAGGTTGTCCAACCATTAATAACGCAGAAACATAGGTAGATCAGCTGGCTTTTAAGTTTTACAATTTTTTCTGATTTGTATTTGTATTGCATCAGTATAGATTATGTGTTTGTGTGTGAGTACACAAATTTGGAGCATCTGGGAGGGATTATTCTCCTATTTCTTTATGGCCTCTGTGTTCAGCTGTGTATTCCCATGGAGAGACCTTGGAGTCCTCTCCAAGTGTTCACTGTAGAAAGACAGAGCAAGATAAAATGTGGCCGGCTGTTGGCATGCGTTCAGACATGACCCTTTACAGATGAAAGCTGAGCTGTGAGCCTTTGGTACTGGGGCTTTCCACTACAGCACTGAAGCTGGACTCCTCTTCCAGCAGGAACACATTCTGAAGAACCAGTCCTACCTGGGCTGGATATCAGGGTGACAGCTGCTGAACCAGACTGTATCACATCATGCATACTTACACACACATGCATATTACAGCTTGACATTCATCTGAAACAGATGGTACCTGACTAGTCCCGTCAGGTTCAGTCATCATATCTCAAATGTTTGATATCTGATACCCAGGTTTGATTTCACGTTCAGATACATCATGACCCCTCTCATTCATTTAACAGATTTGGGCATCTCTTTCTACTTCTACACTGTAGTTTTAAAAGCTGGAGCTTTATTAGAGTCACTCATGCTGTTGACACCAGTGTCTACAAGAGCAACACTACAGTGGCCTAGTCTAGTTCTAGTCCTGTTTAATCTCTATGAGTTGCATTTCAACAGATGTTTCTAAAGCAGGAATACATTTCTTCTTGCCCAAATAATTCGGTACCCAATGCTACGGCTTAGTTTGTGATTTGCACTACTGATTGAATTCGATATTTCAATGGGCATTTATATATGTTTTATGTTATGTCATTCATGTTGTGGCTTAATACAGTTCTTCTTGAAAGTTTTATAATTTTCAGATTTTCTGCATAAACGCTTTCAGTAACTGTTGATGAGTCATGGAAACTGACTTTCCATTTCCTCTGTACAGAACACCTTTGTTAGTTGGTTTTCTTACATAAATTGCTCGCTTCAGGTCCTTCCACAAGATTTCTACTGGGTTAGATTCTAACTTTTATTATCCATTCCAAAAAATAACTTTATTCTTCTTTATTCATACTTTGAGAGAGTGACTTGCATGTCTAAAGTCACTGTCTTGCTACATGTCTAACTTTTTCTTGAGATTCTGGTCACTAAAAGATATCTTGACATTTTCATGTAGAACACATTGACATAATTAAGAAATCATTGTCCAATCAATGGTGGCAGGCTGTCCTGGTCCAGATGAATTAAAATAGGACCAAACCATGATACTACCACCACCATGTTTTACAAATGAGATAAGATTCTTACACTGGAAAGCAAAAGTTTCCCTTTAACCAAACATAAAGCTGTTCATTTAAAACAATTTTTTAAAATCTATTAACAAAATACTTTTCCAGTGGTCTTTGGGGTTGTCCATGTAAACATTCTCCTGCCCACCCTGCCATACGCACCACTGTGTAGCGTTCTTTCTATTGTGGACTCATTAAAATTTCTTAAGTCAATATGAAAGTGGCAGTTAGTTGCTAAGAAGTATGCTTTACTTTACATACTATTAAATGCCATTCTCTCATGGGAAGGGAAATGATGGTCTTGATTTTGTCTTACTGTGGACTGGTGGAGTCCAAACTCTCTGTTGAGCATCAACAACTCTGAAACAACTTTGTTCTTGCCATGATACACTTTCTCAAACACGTGCTGTAAAAAAAATCAGACTTTGATAGATCCCTGTTTTTTGTTTTTTTTTCATAACACAGTACCCACCTAACTCATCACATTGATTGAAAAAACCTAAAGGCTTGTAGATTTTTGCCAATAACAAATATGTGATATTGGGCCCTTTCCTTAATTAAATGGCTGGGTATTATATTTTTGTCTGATTTGTTTAACTGTGTTTTCTTTATCTACTTTTAGGACTTCTGGTGAAAAATCTGATGACATTTAAAGTCTTTATTTTTTATTTATTTATTTATTTGACCACTGTATGAGAAAAGTCATTTTGGATCAGTTCTATTGGTCAGTTTATCAAGTTCAGTTGGCATCTTTAAATGGTGTAAAAGAGTCAAAGGAAATGTATGGATTTATTACAGCAACTATATGTATATAAAAAGAAGTGAAACATAACTCTCCCCTATAAACTTTATTAAACATTAAAGTTAGTCTAACTGAATACTATGAAGATGTGTAGATGTTAGTACTACTAAAATTCATTTACTCTGCTGTCACTGCTATGTGTAGAGTAAATATTCACCAAATCTATGTGATGGTATTGATTAGATGTGTAACTTGATGTAAAAACCCTGAAACAATGGTTTCTTTGTTGTTCTTCTTTTCCATCCTTTTCTCTGGGTCATTTTCTCTTTCGTCATCCCTCCAGGAAATCGTCCCTCCAGAAGAAGACTGGTGGAGAACAGGGCCATCTCCCTGAGCTTTGTTGTGGCTTGGAGCAGTACAGGAAGAGAAGAGTGAGTGACAGCAGATGTCAGAGAGTGGAGGAGTGGAAAGGGTGAACGAGTTGTGTAAATGCTTTGCATTTGTGTGTGTGTGGAGAGGAGAATGGTGCTGATGTGTCCCAGCTGCATGGGGTAGTGAGGGAGGGTGGGAGAAGGAGAGACAGCAGGAGATCTAGACACGTCTACTTTAGCACAGATGTTTCATCTAAAACATTCTGCGTTGTCAGGAAGAGAGAGAGAGAGGGAGAAATCAAACAATGGAAGCCATTCACACTGGTGCATCCTACTTTTACCGTAAGTGGAGACAAGACAGACGGAAAGACACAGGAGGAAAGATTGGGGAAGGGGGTGGGGGCTTTGGGGGGTGATGTAGACCAGTGGAGAATGGAAAAAGAGACAGTGTGAGTGTGTATTTGGCAGTAGTTGTGGGGGAATTCTCTAAGAGGGGGATGTGTTTCTAGCTGGCCAGTCACCTCCGTATCCTGTGTGTGAAGAGGTCAGGCTGACTCTGGCCTGGTGGCAGCAGCAGAACACCAGCAGCAGGTCGCAGGTTCAGCAGACACATGTAAAGAACCTCCTCTATTCACAACAACTCTAGAATCTCCCCCATTTAGTATGTCCTAGAATGTTCTCCCTATTCACACTGTTGTCCTGCATTCACACTGTTGTAAAATGTTCTTCTACAATCGCACTAGAATGTCCTACCTATTCACATTGTATTCCTGCATTCACATTGTTCTAGAATGTTCTCTCCCATCACATTGATCTAGAGTATTCTCACCCATTTGCACTATTCTAGAATGTTCTCACTCATTTGCACTGTTCTAGAATACTCACAACAATATACACTATTCTACATTTTTCACATGTTCTGAAATATTGCAGTGAAGCTGTTCTAGAATATTCACACTGTTTTAGAATGTTCTCCCCAAAGCACTTTTCTAGAATATTTGCACCCTTTTACACTGCACTAGAACTGTTCCATAATGTTCCACCATTTTCATACTGTTTTAGAATATTCTCATCCATTCACACTTTTTTAGTATGTTTAGCCATTCATACGGTTCTAGACTGTTCATACCCATTTATTCTCTTCTAGAATGTTGTCACCCCTTCACATTGTTCTAGAATGTTCCCACCAATTACACTGTTCTAGAATGTTCTCCCACATTCAAACTTTTCTAGAATACTCACAACAGTATACACTACTCTAGAAGGTTCTCCCACATTATTCACATGTTCTGAAATATTACAGTGAAGCTATTTGTTGGGTCAGTGTGTTCATGGCCTTTTGTGTTATTGCAAACCAAACCTAGTGTGACTTTCAGTAACAGGGATGCGTTCTGCTTTTATAAATGTCACAGACTTCTGTTTAGAATTCTCCTTTCTGATTTAGAGACAGACAGAGCCAGAAACGCGGTTGTGAAATTTCCCCTCTACTGAAATATTGTCAGAAGGACTAAAAAACAAGCACAGGGGTCAACTGCAGAGAGAAAGAGAGAGAGAGAGAGAGAGAGAGAGAGAGAGAGAGAGAGAGAGAGAGAGAGAGAGAGAGACATGCAATGGTTTATCTATACAACATTTCTCTAGA
>JBBPDA010078477.1:21834-35931 GCA_037974385.1 Arnoldichthys spilopterus | reverse complement strand
AGGCCAAAAACAACTGCAGAACTATTGCACAACAATGCCTCAGGCACCAGGCAGTGTATTCATTACCGTTCTGTTATAGCTTTCTCCCGACTAGTTTTTAGAGACTCTACAAGGTTTCCACAGCTAGTTGCTCTGCTGTGAACTCAACAAATTTTGGTGATTTTAGCATTTCTCATCAAATCATTCTGAATATCTTCTTATATCTTAACAATGTAATCATTCAGAAAACTTGAAAAATCTGAGAATTTAGGCTTTCATGACTCTAAAGTGAACCTCGCACTGTAAATCACAGAAATACTATTTCCAGTATTTAGAGCCTGATGTAGAAAGCTTTTGGTCACACTTTATAATGTCTCTAATAACTGTGAAATTACACTATAATAATGCCTTCAGCTGCAGGCTAACTGCTGATGTAGTTACACAAATTAAATAGTTGCACAGATTAAACACCAACCGTTTTTCTGCTCATTGGAGTAAATCAGACAATCCACATGGGCTTTCAGGACTTGTGTATGGTCAGATGAATGTTAAATGGCATCATTTTTGGCGTCAGTTTCTGCTAAAATCCCAAAAATGAACAAAAAAATTGTATTACATGCTAGTAATTTAATCTTCTGGAAAACCATATATATCCCATGATAAGTGTATCAGAGGGTGAATCCAGTAGTGCCAGCCATGTTTCTCCACCTGTCAGGAGTAAGGTTCAGGCCTAATAAAGCCAAGTGATCCAAATTTCACCAACACATTGAAGGAAGAACCTCAAACTCAGCAGGTTAATAACACTCTGGACTGCCTGATTACTGCCCCCACAGGCCAACACACAGAATTACAGTCTGAGTTAACAGAGGCAAACGAATGACGATGTAATGTCATATTGAAATTAATCAAGCGCTGCTACAAACATAACTTACATACTTTGGAGCTCAGAGCACATTCATTTATCCAAGATTTGGTCACCCACAACATGGACTTTCTTGAAAACACAGTACAAAATTTTAACCACACTACTTATGCGCAGTTTGTGTTGCTGTTTCCATTATTAATTTTTATAGCCGGAGTAGAATTCCACAGAAAGAACATAAACACCACTATCTCTTCATCACTGAACTGTTCATTTTCTTTTTTATTGCATTTTCAAAAACTTGTGCCACATGTGTACGTGCTTCTCTGTCTTATAAATGTAAATGAAATATTAATTTCACACCTAAGATTGTCATTTTGCAGTCACATCAAGGGACCCTTTGCATTGAACCTGACCTGCACATTTAGTGTTTATACATTTTACCATGTTATTTTAAAAGCTATCTAAAGCATCCAATAGACGACATACATCACTGAAAATTTTATCTTTAAATATCACTAAGAATCAAAACCGACAGAAACAACGGTGTAGCAGTAGAGAAAATACAGCTAGCCTAATGACAACTGTGGGACAGTGGCCAGTGCTTTCTACTATGTGCTTCAGAAAAAAATAATAGAAAAACAGCAGAAAAAGAAAAGAAAAAGAATGGAAGAAGGAGGGACTTAAAGAGAATGGACAGGAAAATATTGTTAGAATACCAGAGAGCAGCGTTAGTCATCCATGAACATGCCCTTTGAGTCTCTGACAGAGCCATCATCACTCAGCCTTACTACACTCTCTGCATTTTTATTGATGCTGTGTATGCCGAATGTAGATGCATCTTAGCTTTTGAACTGATCTCAGCTTGTGTATTTCTACATTCAGCTTGTATTTTTGATGGCATGGGGTTTCATTTGTTACCTTGATATTACTTATACTATTCCTGTTTGAACACCCTGTTTTGTTGATTTTCTAAGTGAAAAAAGTAAACATTCTTTACAGTGAACACAGTTTAAGATTCAAACAAGTTATTACAGAGTTGTACAGATACAACGTGCTGTGAAATGTAACCCTGAACTGCTCCTAAGACTTTTGAATGACAACAAATCATGTGTAGAAATAAAGAAATATATAATATATAAGATAAATCTAATAAAAAACTATATATACTCACTATGTATCAGTACAAAATATTTACAGGACAAGATGCAGAAACATATGTAAATATATGAAAATACAGAGGTATATAGAAATATTTAAATGTAGAAATATATGTAAAGTGGCATTGTGCATTATTAGGTAGGTGTGCAAATACCATAATTGTAGAATACAAATATAATCAAAAATCCAAAATAATAATTATTGATATTAAAACATTTAACCAGTACAATGATAATTTAAGTATCATGACACTACAGTGTAACATATTAGCATATTGGTTGAATGCATATAGAAACTAGTATTATAATGTAATAAAATATGCAGAAGTGTCTCTGTAGAGGACGTACTTATTTGCACTTAGAAAATCAACAAAACATGACCAGAACACTCAAACTTTTGCATACAACTGTTCTGATATAACTAATCAATGAGTCCATGAGGTCATTGGTTAGTGGAGAAGGTCACTGAGATGGCTGATGCTTTCATGCTCTTGTACTTGCATCACCTTCAAACCCTGTGAGCGGGACCAAAAAAATGGGCCTGTGATCTGTGTTAATTGGGTAAACCTTGTGTGGTTGTGTACAGTAAATTAATTAAGTGCTAATGGATTTGTTATGATAGTGCAAAAACAAAACATGATTTACAAGTAATAATAGTACTACTACTACTACTACTACTAATAATAATAATAATAATAATAACAGCATTAAACAATTCCTCTGCTTTTTAACTCTGTACTGTACTTGCCAAGCAGCATCATTCCTTACATGATATAATTTATGTGTGGCTGTATACTGTAGCCCATCTGTTGGGGCACAGTTTGATCGTTGGTCTGTGCCTGACCACACAGCCAGTCTTGGCTTGATATTTGTGGGTGGACCACTCTTGGCTTAGCATTAACAATGATGTGTTTAAAAACTGTAGCTCCACTGCTGTGCCTAATAACATACATACCAGTGCCACACACACTAAAATGACCACTACGTCGGTCTCACTTCTGTGGTATGAGTGATCCACCGACCGATAATATCTGGTCAGCAAGTGTACTGTGTTCAGAAACTGACCAATAATAAACTGAGTAAATGTGATCTGATGATTTGTGCCACAACATATGGGCCACAGTCTGTATATATACTGGAGCAATAAGCAAGGTGTTTCTAATTAAGCGGCCAGGGAGTGGTAGCACAGCAGAGGTGTTTTTAATAAAGTGGCTAATGAGTGGAAGAACAGAGCTGGTGTTTCTAATAAAGTGGCTAATTAGTGGAAGTTTTGGGCTGGTGTTTATTATAATGTGGCCAGAGAGTGGTAGCAGAATGGAGGTGTTCTTTATAATGCAGCAAATGAGTGGAAGTACAGTGCCTGTGTTTATAATAAAGAGGCCAGTGAGCGAAAGTCCAAGGTTGGTGTTCGTACTGAAGGGGCCAGTGAGTAGAACCTTGGTAGTGTTTCTAATAAAGTGTCCAGTGGCTGAGCTATAGGTTTCTAATCAAGTGAATGGCGAATGAGTCCATTTCAGCACCACAGACAGCGACTAATCCTTTTGCTGTGACATTGCATTTGTGAACAAATTGGGGCTGTGTGTGATGTTTGTGTAATGTGCTGTAATTTGCATGGTTAATCAAATTAATGTGGCCGTGTTGAGGTAAGGATCAGTGAATGTAATTCGGAGCACGAGTGCTCATAGACTTTGTAACCCAGTACATCCAGTCTGGCCACTTTATTGACAGATATGCTGTATCAGTGCACTCTGCTCTTGTGTTGTCTCTTATCTGCTGGTGCAGAAGTTCCTGACACCGCAGACTGTCACCTGGGCTTAATGGAATAAAGGAATTACATGAAAAGCACAGAGAAATAACCTGTAACCTGTTTGTAAACATTGCCTCAATGTTTACAGGACTGTCATGATTACTGGATTAAACTCAATTTAAATGAGAATTTAATTTGGTTCAGTTCAGGTGAGTTTAATTAATTGTTTTGCCCTTTTAAAGAATAATTATTCTGTTTATCATTAAAACTATTGACAGTTCACTACCTTAATATCTCTATCCTCAATAGAGTTAGGGTTGCGCAGAAGTATGCAGTGCTGTCATCATGAAAAGGGAAAAAGTGAAAGAATGCTTGAGTAGTGATGAAGCGTAGGAGATGCTAAAGTTTTTCCTCCAGGGTGACACTGTGGAGAGTTCCACTTCATAGGTCAGATGTGAGAGGAGACGCTGGACAGAGTGGGTGAGAATAGCAGTGCATTTGCTGTAGGGGGGATATGACACCTTTACAGAGAGGACAGAGCCAGCAATGTGGGTCGTCAGAGAGTGTGCATAGGTGTGTGTGTATCTGGGTGTGTTGTGCATCATTCATCTGTAGTTTGTGAGTCTATGTACTGCATCTATTTTGTGTGTGTGTCGTGCATCTAGCATCTGTGTGTAGGGCTGCACAACTTGGACAACATATAAGAATTGCAATTATACAGCTACATATTGTGATTGCAGTGTTTTTCAGAATATTAAAGGCCACATTTCGAAACGTGAGTAAAAAAGGCTTGAAGTGTGTAAACATTGTTAAAGCTTCACAGTGTACATTCACTCCTCCCTCCAAACAGTCTGTACATGGAAGTCTGTTTCCAAATGAAATGGTTTTGTGCTGGAACAAAGCCAACACGTTTACATATACATCTTCCTTTTTTAGGCTACAAATTTAGCCCGCCCCTTTACATGGACGTTCTAAAACGTTCTGTGATTGGTTAGAGGCTCCTTTGCATGTTGTAGGCGGTATTGACAGAGAACATAGCAATATGTGCAGCACTAGTGGGGGATTTGTGTTTTGTTCACCTGTACTGCGTGTGTTTATGTGTATTTATTTTTGTGATGTGTGTGTGTGTGTTTATTGTATTCCTATTGCAGATGTATGTGTCTGCTGTGTGTGTGTGTGTGTGTGTGTATAGTTCACCTGTATTATGTGTGTTTATTATTAATGTTTGTAATGTGTGTGCATTGTATATGTGTTTAGTGCATTCCTATTGCATGTGCGTGTTTGTGTGTGTGTGTGTGTGTGTTTGGTGCAGTATCAGGCCGAGGGGGTTACGGAGTGCTTTCTGCTACTAAAAGCCCCTCAGTGTGGAATAAAGCTTTAGTGTGTGAGCAGGGTGAACTAATAGGCTCTCTCTCTGCGACTGAGCTCATGCTGATGCTTCCCCTTTAAAAAACACACACACACAGGTTGTTTTCTTCCTTTCTGTGCCAAACGGCATCTTCCCCTGAGAGGCTGAGTCACACACTGCTCCAGCTCTTCTTGCTCACACACACACAGACACACACACACACACACAAACATGCACGTACATACACTCCTTTTAAAATGCTCACTCAAGACATGTGGGCCTTGTCTGAGACACACTCAGACATTTGCTGTTTTGTTACGCTGAAGGATGAGTGTGTCCCTGCTGTCCTGCAGTCATAGAGGCTTCGTGTTTATTTCAGACTGATGAGCTTTGAGATGGACTTGAATGAGAGCCTGTGTCTTTAATCGTCTTTTAACAAAAGCCTGTTTTCATTTTAATTAGAGACAGGCAGATGTGCTTTATAGACTTATCACTGTTCCAGTGGCTGAAAAACACAGGACCGTTCTGAGAGATTAGGGCCTACAGTAGTCGACCAACCGTTGGTTGGTGAAAAAAGTTTAAACCAAGTTTTTATTAGAAGGTGGCACGTTGGTGCAGTGGCTTATGCTGTTGCCTCACAGCAAGATGGCCCTGGGTTTAATCCTGCACAGGGCCCTTCTGTGCAGAGTTTGCAAGCTCTACCCGTGTTCACATGGGATTCCTCCAGGTGCTCTGGTGTCCTCCAACTGTCCAAAGGCTTGAGAGTCAGGTTGATTGGATACTCTAAATTGCCATTAGGTGTGAGTATGGGCCCATTAATGTGACCTCTGCTTTGGGCCCATTGTCAGCTGGGATCACCACAAGCTTCCCCATGACCCAAAATGGATGAGTGGTTTGGAGAATGAATAATGAAAAGTTTTTATCAGTCTGTTAGTCACAGAAATAAAACCCCTTGAAATCAAAATTGGGAGCTGCTCCTTGCTGTTTCAAACGTCTTAGAACATTTGGTCATCCACAAACCCAACTTAAATGAATTAAATGTCCAATCTTCTCGCTCACTGTTCACACACATCCAGAACCACTGCTGCTTTTGTTGCTTCACTGGTCGTTAATCAGTGCTGCTATGCTGCTAACTTTAGGCCTCTTCTCTGCTACACTGCTAGTCTATCACAAATGTTTCTCAGCAGCTCAAACAAGTTGCTTCAAAGCTGGGTGTGAAATACTGTAAGGTAAAAGGTGGGGCTGATGAACAGGGTGGAGCTAACTTAGCATCAGCATAAGTATGATATCAACCTTCCCAAGAAAATAAATATAGTAAACATGAGGTAAGAAGTTGACTTATGGTTTTAATTAACTGCTGCTTGTTGACAAGAATGCAATTAGTTGGGTGCAGCCCTAATTGGCTAGCTGTTGGCAGATATTTGTTATTATATTTTAGATGTATTGTATTGGCCAAAGCGAAGATATGACAATAAAAATACATATTTTGTTTCACTTTTAGATGCTTAGCGCAGACACAGAGTGGGCTTTGTGGCAAAAATGTAATATGATGTTGAACTCTGTTAAATTGCAATGAAATAAAAAGGGAGCTTTATAATAGAAGCTGGCCAGTTCAGCGGATGTAGTCTATATGTTCATGTATGGAATTGACCTATACTATTCCCCAAGGCTGAGTGTGACCCTCGTGCTAGGAGTTGGCAAAGGTTGATGATTCCTTTATCTTTTGTACTCCTAGTATATATTGAAAAAGTGTATGTTGTGTATGTATTCCTATATTTTAAATTATTTTATTATTTTCTTCTCCCATCCAAAGCAGCGAGCACACATGGTGAGCACACAAAGGCAGTCAAGGCAGTCAGGGAGCAGTTGGGGGTTAGGTGCCTTGCTCAGGGGTACTTCAATTGAGGGTTTTCCTGCTTCTCTAACCATTAAGCCATGGCTTCCCCGTGCAGCTGACATGGGTAGCGCCCAGGGAGTAGTGCATTGGGATGAGACCTTGCTCATGGGTACCTCAGTAGTAGTTTTACCTGTCTGATAAACCAGCAAGGTTTAGATCACAGGGGCACCACTGTAACTGTTACAAGTGGTTTAGTTTCAGTGGTTCAGTTCCATATTTGGTGCTGTGTTTATGTTGTACTCTGGAAGATAAGGTTGAGTTGATACACTAAGTTACTATTCTAAATCCTAATCCTATTATTTCATTACTTTTAGATCACAGTTATTCTATCATATGGTAGCACATTGTTATTGGACTCCTCAGCTCACCTGGAAGAAGTCCCTAACTACCGTTTCTGACTCTTGCATTGGCTTCTGATGGGGATGGGCTGTCCAACTTATCTAGAGAGAGTGAGGAAATGCTCTCTTAAACTCCTAGCTATGAATGGCTGTGCCATAGCTGGTGATCATGCACCCGTAAGACAATCAGGGCCAACTCTTGCACCTTTTTTTTGACATTGATATAAACAGAAGTCCATATTTGTATCTCAAATATATAGCAAAGCTAATGACTCTTCTCTTAATTGTTCTAACATGTGAGAACAGTACATAATCAGTACTTCACAATGACATTAGGTAAATTACTAGATAGAGTAAAGGACACACCCTGTAATGGGATGTGGCTGAATGGTGGAGGACATGCAATAATGGGACATGGCTGGTTAAGAGAAGGCGCTCAGAGCTGGTGGTCATTTATGGCACAGAGGTCCAGCAAATCCAACTTATAATGCGTTTAGACAGAACCCTGATGGCTTCCTGAGAGGGACTATTGGCTCCATGCAATCAGGCCTACTCTATGGTGATGGAGGAGCCGCTGAAGCGATACTGGCTGTCAGCTCACCTCTCTAACTCCTTTCCACTCAGGACACCCTGCAGAAAGACTGCTATACTGACACTACTGCCAGCAATCTGGCAAGGCCTCAGCACTCATAATGGAGAAGCACGAAAGAGGAAGAGTGAAGTGGTTGCTCTTTTCTGAGATTTAATGGTTTTATACAGTTTTGCCAGTTTTATACCCTTATTGCTAAACAGGAACCACAGATGAAAATGAGAGGTAAGTAACCAAAAGCGAAAGCGATTAGTCTGTACCCAGCACTACAATATTTATATTAGTAGCCTCTTTCTGCAAACCACCTAGTACCAAATCAACCTTAAAACATTTAATTAAATGTTTTTCATCTATAATTTTACCATCAGTTTAACAAAAGATGATTTTACACCTATAGCATGTTAGCTCTGGTTATACTCGCTTTATAAGTTGTTTGTGTAAACTAAAAGCATTTTCTTCTGGGTTTGGTTGCTTTGCAAATCCAAATGAACCAAAATGCATCACTGCAACCCATGCGATGACATTTACACTGCTAGTGGTTGGATATGTCAGAGGCAGGACCAAGAAAGTAAATAAAGGGAGAAGCTTCTGTGTTCTGGACTAGAGCAAATTTCTGTGAGAGAAAGATCACTATGCAAAGTTGGGATTTGCTAATAACTGTGGACATTATCTGGGCTATTACAACCCCCATTGCCAAAAGAGCTGCAATTTAAAAAATATCAAAAAAACAACATGCATTAATTTGCAAATCATGGTAACCAAGAAAATGTATTGTTTTTCAGTAAATATATGCCCACTTGCCATATATGGCAGCATGTTTAAAAAAAGTTGAGATTGTTTTGTGTCGCATCACCTCATCTTTTAACAACACCTTGTGGATGGGAATTGTTGGATTTTTTAAAAACAAAACGATGTTGTATCATTGCCTGATAAAGGGTTTTGACTGCTTAACAGTTCAGGATCTCCTTAAGATTTTTAATTTTCTGATATGCAAAATGTTTTTAGTGTTTGACAGATCTGGAATGCAGGCACTGGACTGTGGTTTGACATTGTCTTGCTGAAATAAGCAAGGACTTTCCTGAAAAAGACAAAATTTGGATTGCAGCATGTGTTGCTCTAAAACCAGTGTATATTGTTCAGCATTGATGGCACCTTCCCAGATGTACAAGCTACCCATGGCATGTGCACTAATATACCCTTGTACCATCTCAGATGCTGGCCTTTGGAAATGTTCACTGATACTTGGATAGTTCTTTTAATATTTAGCCTGGAAGATGTGGCGTTTATAATTTCCAAAACAAACCATATATTTTGATTCGTCGGACCACAGAACAGTTTTCCACTTTGCCTCAGCCCATCTTAAATGAGCCTGGCCTAGAGAAGGTTTCTCAAGTGCACTGTAATTCAATATAAATGGACTAAAGGCTGCAGGTGTGAAAGTGCCCTTAGGCGCTGCCTGCACTCTGTGTTTGAAATGTTGTGGCTTTACTGCTAGTGAGCAAAGAGGGGTAAAAGTTCCCACCGCTCCATAAAAAAAACTGAAAAGTCTTGTACTTTAGAAAATATATAAAATTTTCTGAACAATATATATAAAATGATCAATTTTAATTGAGTAATTATAACAGCCCTAAACATTCCACAATAATAGCCTGTCAGTAAAGCACAGTTATTGATGGCACAATTTTAATACTGGTTGTGTCCTACTCTAAGCCAAAACTGTGAAGAAGAAATGGAAAAGAGGAGGAAGGAAAGGGGAGGAGGGAAAAAGATGAGATAGTATAGAGATGAAAAAGAAGGAAAGCAAGTGGAGAGAGAAAGGGGGAATGAGAATAGAGAATAAGTTGTATGGAGAGGGACTTGGAATGTGAGTAAAAGAACAGGATGAAGAGGAGAAGAGTAAGAAGACGGATTGATAGATGAATGTACATTATTGATCCCCATTAGGGGGCCGTATTGGCCAAAAAAAGCCCACATTTAGGGCACATAATATATACAACTACAGAAGTGGAACAGCGGTGAACTGGACAAAGAGAGGGAAAAGGGAGAACAGAGAATTGGGGGGGCAATTGAGCCCCACTGTTCTATTGGCACAGCACTTGACTCCTGCCATTTGTCAGGATTTGGGCAGGAAAATTGCCTTCAGTGTCTCTCACAGATGGCGACTTTTCCTGAAAAAGGCTCAGAGGATACAGCTGGCAGAGAGGGTGGGGGCTCTTCTCGCTCTCCTCTGCGGTTATGTCTCGGCTGCCCAGTCCGCCGTGAGAGCTGGGCATTCTGCCAGTGACGAAACTAAATCCTCAATCCCTCTCTCCTTTCTGGATTTCTGCGTGTCTCTCACTTGCTGCTTTGCTGCTGCTGTTGACCCGCGTGTCATTGGGCTGGTCAGGCTGAGTGGCCTTCTGCTGAGTGTCTCATGGCAAAAAAAAAGAACAAACAAAGAAACGATGTGAAGAGGACTGACCAGCGCTAACAGTGCTGTACACATCACACTGACCATGGGTGATGGTTAGCTGCTGACACTCAGCAACTGCAAAGCAGCATCCAATGGGTGTAAACTTTGAATGGTCTTTCTTGGTGTCAATTTCAGTCTACATCTGTGGTTTTATGGTGGCTTTTTGTGGTCTTGTTCTGCATTTAATTTAACATAGTAATGGCAAAGTGCTGAGTGGTGTGCTATGGCCCTTTGAGAAATTGAACATAGCTGGGAAACAATTTCTTGCATCGCTGCAGAATAGTTTTAACCAGTGGTTATGACTTTTTTGGATACTGTGTGATGTGGTGTGTTGAGTGTCTGGCAGTGGCTTTTTGGTCAGAACTGCCAAACTGCCAAGTTGACCTGCAGTACTGTGTTCTATGTAGTAATGGAGCTCTGTCCAACACCTTTGGGATGAGTTGAACTGGTGTTTGTGATCTAGATCTAGTGAAAGTGACCATTTCTCATTGTAAACACATCCTATCACATAATGTGACCTCTGCATGTAACCCTTCCACACATGGAGCAGCAGACAGCTATCACCTGTGTTTAGGGAGCAGTGTAAAGGGATGGTACCTTGCTCAAGGGTACCTCAGTGGTACTTGGGCTGGTGTTTGAACCTGCAACCTTCTGATCATATGGACAGGTCCCTAACCACTAGGCCACCACTGCCCACCACCTCGTTTACACCTTATTAATGCTCTATTGACAGCAATCAAATCCTCACAGCAATGTTCCAGTAGCTAAGCCTCCCCAAAAGAGTAGAGGTCATTAGGACAGCAAAGGGGGCAACAAATCACCCCATTAATACCTGTGATTTGACATTTTGGACACATATAGTGCTGAGTCACTGAAGCATAATTGACTTATTTTCTTTCTTGCCCCACTCTGGTTTGCATTTGTCAAATAAACAAAGTTTGACAAATATTTTTTCGTAGCTGTCGTCCGCTGCTGTGATTAGAATACAGTGACATTTTCATTGTGAGCTCCTGCTTGGCATGGACAGGCATGGAAAGAAAGATGCGCACACATAAGTCTATTGAGTGTTGTTTGTTTCCCTGGCTCGGAAATGCTAATCTCCTAAGATGGACATGTTAAAAGGACACCGTAACAATTAGGCATACAAATATACAGGGTGAAGTCAGCCTAGTCTGCAGGGAATGAGCTCGGTGTCATTATTGGGCTTATCGTAAGTGAAACATCTGCTATCCCGCATGCGTCACCACAGGATAACAAGCATTAGTGTCGAGGTAAAGGAGGAGAGAAAGGTTCCTTTACAGCCTGTATGGGGCGGGACAGCCCTATCTCTCCTCTGCCTCTCCTCCCCATTCTTCTCCTGCTGTGGCAGGAGAATAGGACAGCTGAATGAATTAGTGTCTTTATGAGCTAGCGCTCAGTAATCTCAATGCGCAAGCATCTCTGCTCTAAACAGTAGGCCAGGCTCAGGCCTGTTAAAGATGAAGCTTCCAGGTCCAGCCGGGCCTGCCTAGAGGCCTTTCCAGAGGCTGAGAGGAGCCTCTGTTGCTTTAATTGGCAGCAGTGTCTTGTCAGGCTGACATGAACTCCCCAGAGATGTATGATGTCTAGCGCTGATAACTTGTCCAAAGCTGAGGGTATATGTGCACTTGCATTAAAACTAAAGCCTGCAGAGCAGTGGCAAAGCAAGCATCTCAGTTCAGGGGGCCTGGTTACAGATAGCAAGCATTTTGTCTCATTTAAAGTGTGGTATTATAGGGATAGTCTGGCCCTAATTAAGTGAGTGTTGATCCCTAGTCTCCTCCTGCTGCTGTGGTAGTTTCTATGTGACATTTTTTATTTAGACTATAAAACCCTCCTTCTGATGGTGTCTGCCGAAGTTGGATGAAACATTCTAGTTCTAAATGTTCTAGTTTCAGCCATAGTCTGCAACACCTGCTCCAGTTAATTTACTTTTTAGAGAAGCCCTTGATTAACATGAGGTAGATGAACTAAAGTTGGAGCAGGAAAGTAGATTTCAAGGAGGTGGGTTGGTAGCCAGTGATCTAGATACTTCAGTTTGGCAGAACAGTTTTTTCCTCTGTGGAATGTTATCCAGTATGCTATCCAATCACTCTGGTTTTAGTATTCATTCTTTGTATTTTTATAAACATTCTATGATAGGTTTTTATATTATTCTAATACTATTATATTGATACAGTGGTGCCAAGTTATAATATTTATTTATTTAAAACTGTTTTATAATTTTTAAAGTGTCTTTAATAAACTTTTATGTTTGTACATACTCTGATAACATTGCTTCTGAAGTCCACAAGATGGTGCTTAATGTAAGATTCCATCTGCTCAAAAATCCCAATAATATCATAGACTGTGTGTGGAATATATAATGATGATAATGTATATACCTAATAATGTTAATATGTACATGTGTGTGTGTATGTGTGTGTATAGCTTGTCCTATGTTTTGGCTTTCAGTGCTTAAGCAAAAGCTTAAATTTGGCTCTGAAGCACACAGGGCTGATGGATCAAAGCTGTCTGATCCCAGCTGGAGTGATAGATCCTCTTTCTCATGGTTCTCTCTTTGCTTTTGCTCCAGATTTGTCGCTGAAAGATAAAGAACCTCCTTCACCTTACCCCTATTGGTGAGTGCTGCATCTTCTACAACTAGTATGGTGCATACACATAAAGTTTACATGCACATAACCCCATAGGATTCTGGCAATGATCCATTCAACATATTTACAAGCACTTAAGTAATATGATAATGGGAAAATGAGTCACTTAGTGATGAGATCTCTTTCTAAATACACGGTGGGAGCATTTACCTTTGCTTTGCAACATGTTAATAAAATCACCAAAGTGCTGCACTTGGCAAAAAACTCGTGGACTATTGCAGGTGTTTTCATTTTGTTTTCATTTTCATACTGATGAGGGAAAGGGGGGGTTTGTTTTGTTGAGAGAAGAAATGTGAAACACTGTGGGCCCTGTTTTGCACTGGCGGAAGGAGCGACGCAAAAAGTGTTTTTGCTAGTTTAATAATAATGCGTTCCTTAGTTTCACACCATGTGCGCACATTTGCAAAATAACAAATGATTTTGAGTGTGTTTTTTAAATAAGACGAGGCTGATTTTTCCACGGTAAAAATAACCAGCGCCTTGCGCTTTACCTTTTACATCAAAATAGAGCCCTGTGTATTATTGGTGTGGATGTAAACACACTGTCAGTCATATAGCAAGTCTGATGTTTCCACTGTCAAAAAAGCCCATACATGTTAGTTGCACCTTTCTCGTCACACTTTATGTCAAAACAGAGCCTTGTGTATTACTGTGTGCATGTCAACACATGGTCAGTCATATTGCACAGCTTTCTTTAACAGACATGCTTTCCAGGACTGCAATGGGACCCTGGGCAAGATTTTAATGTTACTGAAACCTCTGTAATTTGGGGACCTAAAATTTGCAGTTCATTAGTTTTCCACATTCATGCTGATGATGGGGATTGACACTCATGATCTGTCTTTTTTCTTGTGTATCTCAATCTCCATTTTGCATCACTTGGCTTTTCTCGCTGCCAAAGAGTGACACTTGATTTATCTTGACCAGTTGCATTGTTACATGAATATAAGGCACAACGTGACCTCACTGCAAAAAGATTGTGCATTAATAATCTATGTGTATGGTGGAGCTTTTAAAGCTTTTTCATGTTTTTATAATCATCCATTCAGTTCC
>JBBPDA010078477.1:0-21734 GCA_037974385.1 Arnoldichthys spilopterus | reverse complement strand
ATTGTGCATTAATAATCTATGTGTATGGTGGAGCTTTTAAAGCTTTTTCATGTTTTTATAATCATCCATTCAGTTCCAGTATAATCCTCCTGGTATTTTGGCCCTCTGATGGGTCGTGTCCTGTACACTATATGCCACGTCTCCTTTTGATAGGGGCTTTCAGTAGCATGACATATGTATAGATATTTGTGTGATATAAGTGATCCAGACTGACCTTGAGGGCTGATCTTTAGAAGAGTGGCTCTAAAATTGCAAGTTTAGCATCAATCACGTATGACGCAACAAGGATTACACAGTGGCTAAATCAACAAGCATTACGCAGGATTTGGGCATGTCCTGTGATCTGCACATATTACTACTGCAGGGTTTCTGAGAAATAATATGTTTGCTGAATCTGCCTTGAAAATCAAAATGCCAGATGTCAACGTGTGATGATTTTGCATGCGGTTTGCGCTGTGCTTAATTGGAGGGGTATACACCGATCAGCCCTAACATTAGCACCACATAGCTAATATTGAGTAGGTACCCAGTTCAGTCATGAAGATGTGCTAGAAGCAGGAAAAAGGGAGAGTGTACAGATCTGTGCCATTTTGACAAGGGCCTTGATGACTAGATGACTTTTGGAGACCATTGAATGGTCTTGTGGAGTGTTCCAGGTGTGCAGTAGTTAGTACCTTCCAAAAGTGTTTCATGTAAGGACAACTGGTTTCTTCCTACTGCTAGGGAGTTTATCCTTCCCTCTGTCGCCCTTGGCTTGCTCTTTGTTGGCTCGGACCCGATTTCTGTAAAGCTGCTTTGTGACGTCAGTTGTAAAAAGCACCATACAAATAAACTTGACTTGACTTGACTTGATAGAAAGGGGTCAGAACACAGTGCACCACAGTCAGAGCTGTTTCAGAAAAACACAATATTAGGCAGGTGGTGTTAATGTTATGGCTGATCAGTTTACGTAACAATATGCATCATAACATTTTATAAATACCACAAGATTTTCATATTTGAATTGACACATTAGTCTTGTCGTGAGTCTCTTACTGCTCAAATAATTTTTAATCGTTCAGTATTTTCTTGTGCCTTTGTTCTTGGTATCCAAGTACCAACGTAACAGGAAACATATTGGAGTAATTTTCCATATTTATTTTATTAATTTATTTTATTATTATTTTAAAATAATAATATATGCATGGTATACATCTGCATGTCTGCAAATGTTATTTATAACTGAAACAATAATTCTAAACTTTTGAACAGTAGGTTTGTAGCAACATAATTACTTCAGGGCAGAACTGACTTCATTTGGAATTATGGACAAAATTACATTTTTCCCCAAAAACAATTTATTTTAATGTGGCTAGAGATGGAAACAAGGTGGAATAATTTCTAGACATCACAGACGAATTTAGAATCTACTCAGAGCTTTGACTGCAGAGTCTCGCATTCTCGCACTCTCATCCGGACCTTAATGAAATGAAATGTAATGTTAGTTGCTCAGCATGTTTGAAGTGATGATATCAAACCAAAAGTGCTGCAAGGCTTCATAGCGCTGCAGCTTCTCTTAACTGATTGCTCCATGAAATTGGACAAATCTATTTCGGTTTGTGCTTAGCTGTGTATATTGTGCAGCAAGGTGTACAGATGCAGTGAAAGCTGGGTGGGCGCACGGTCGTGGTCGCTCAGAAACAGCACACGGATGGGGCAGAGGGCGGAGCAGCCTGGTGGATATCTTTGAAGATCAGGAGGGTGGAGGAAGAGAAGAGAAAAACAACAGCTGAGCTGTTCACCTCTCATAGCCTTTCTTCATCACTTATTTATCTTCTTCTTCAATTTAATATTCATGGCAGCGGTTCAGCCACAGTCTTAGCCTCCCCAGCATGTGCACTGCACGCTTAAGTGTTTCTTCCCGCTCTAACACACCTGTTCAACTCATCAGATGATTATCAAGCCCCCTGTGGGCTGGGTCAGGTGAGGGGGAAAAAGCACACAAATCTTCAGTGCATGGGGTCTCTGCAAGTGGGACTGATTTATGCAGCATATGCTCTGTATGAGACTAGGCCCAGGAATCTTAATGATATCTATGGCCGGAAAGGTATCATCTCTATTTTTGGAAATTATTTTAGGTTTTCTTCAAAATCAGGTCACTATTTTAAACTTGCTGCACTATCACAGGCTTTCTGAGATGATTAATTCTTTCTCATCTTGTACAACAGGTGTTTTGAACAACAAAGGTGCATATAGTAAAAAAACACTGCTGAGTAATAATCTGTGCCAATGCAAAATAGCTGGCAAAGTGCAAAGTTTTGCCTGTCTTTTCAATTCAAAGGGCATGCTGTACATAGCTAGCAGCCAAAATAGACCTGCTTTTTTGTGCACCAAATGCCATACTATCAGGCTGCCTGCTGCATGTGTAAAATGTAAAAAAACTACATTTATTAACTGTGGAGAGTCCTGCAAGTATCATATTTGATGCTGATGAACAAACCTCTCATTTTTCTTGAGGGAGGCACTGTTTGTGGTTCAGGTATGAGAAAATAAAATGAGACATCATTATAACAGCATTTACATTCCCCCCACTTTTATTTTTAAATAATGCAATTTTACACACACTTAATATATCCCACCCCATGATATTGTCTGAAAGACAAAATGGAGCAGTACCAGTGCATACATCATGGGGACAACTAGGTTAGTAACTCAAATGATACACAAAAACACATTTTAGAATGGTGGATTTATTTAGGGAGAGGTTTTAATTAATTTAAGTGAGATTTTAGAAATCTGTATAATGCTACATCATCTAGGCTGCCTCCGCTATCACATTTATGTGTGCTTATGCTTCTGTGTAAAATAGGTCATGTTAAAGCACTGTCATTTTTTAAAGGCAAACAATATTGGCTTTATATTGTTTGTTACTAGCAGCCAGTATTGGTGTTGGTGTAGAAGAAGGAAAAAGTGCTGTTGTGGTATCTGTAGTTTTACTGTAGATCTCATGTGAAGTCATATAGCATATAACAGACTTTGTGTGAGTTAGAGGATTACAGTCAGTGTTGCCACGTTTGCAGTTTTCACGTGGAACCAGACTATTTTCTCCCCTGTGTCCGCTGGAGGATTTTACAGACTAATCAAAGCAGAAGCATTTTTTATTAATGAATTTTGCAGGCTGGCTGATGCTGATTGCCCTAGCCATGATTTCTAATAGTTAACACTTAGGAAACAGCAGGCAACTTGCAGAACAAATTTATGTGCACATCTGTAATACACTGTCTGCGGTACACACCCTTACCACTGGCACTGAGTGCTGGGGTCAAAGCATGCCGTCTTCGTCCTGTCACACACACTGAATCTGTTCTTTCCAGCTGACTGAGCTTTGATTATAACTCACGGAAGTTAATGGAAATTTTTAGGCGGCTATGCTATAGAGTATATGAGATCTGCCCATCAGTTGTCAAATTTAAAACAGACCAGCAAAGCTAAAATAACTGTTTTTTTTTCACATCTGTCTGCAGCATTGTAGTGAGAGCTGTGACACCGTTAGAAGAATTTGTGCTTTGTGCTTTGGTGACCTTGTTTGGCTCCTCCTTTGCACAAAGCAACATTAGAGCTAAGGGTTCTGATGAAATGAGTAGCTGTCCTTCCGCTTACAAATCAAACCCCAATGGAAACATTTGCATAGAGATGGTGATGTGAATGTTATAATGGTTCTCATTTCCCCCTGTGCTTTCTCAAGCATTTTTTCTGTCTCTTTCTCTGACAGATGGAAGGCAATAACGGAGGGTGTTGACCGCACAGCACTGACTATGGTTAAAGAGGCCGTCAGGTCATTGTAGAAAGATGTAATGGGGAAACTAAAATGTAATTATTTTATATTTTGTTCAAATTTATTAACTGTAAGTAGCTGTTGAGCTTAGTGCATTGGTTTAATACAATATCCTGAGAATTATTAATTTACATTTATAGCATATAGCCGACGCTCCTATCCAAAGCAATTTACAAAGTGCTCTGTAGCCTACAGAGAAAACCAGCCCCTCAAACCAGTAATCCTAAACTTCAGTTAAGAGGTCCTTTTCAACCAAGATTGTAGTACAGCTGAAGAACATCTTTATGCAGAAAAGTCAAGTTTATTTCTGTAGCGCTTTTTACAACTGTCAATGTCACAAAGCAGCTTTATAAAATCAGAGTTTGAGCCCCTAATACATCAAGAGTGAAACACCCCTAAGCTGAAGGAAGAAACCTTGGGAGGAACCAAGTTGTAAGAAGGTTTGTTTGTTAGTTTGAGACATGTAGTTCTTGTCCTAAGTGCTTTTTGAAGAGTTGTGTCATTTGAAGACAGTGAAGGTCTCTGCAGTTCTAAAGTTAAGGGGAAGTTCCTTCCACCACTTAGGGGCCAGAACTAAGAAGAGCCCTGATGCCTGTGTTTGATTTTTGAGTCAAGTCAGACTGAGCATGATGCTCCAAGAGGGCCAGCTATGACACATGGTTTGATCATTATTGTATTTGCCTTTGTAAGCAGGCATTAACATTTTAAATCTGATGCGGGCAGCCACAGGAAGGCTGTAAAAGGTTCACAGCAGTGGAGTGGTGTGTCTTTGGTGTATCAAGGGCCAGATGTGCTGCTGTGTTCTGAATCAGTTGTAGAGGTCTTGTGGCCTTTAGAGGGAGGTCAACCAGAAAAGAGTGGCAGTAGTCCAGTCTTGAGATGACAAGTTGCTGGATGAGTATCAAAGTAACATCACTAGTGAGGAATGCAGTCTTTGAAGTGAAGTGACTATTTGTCATTGTGAACACTCATACACCACAACGAAATGTGACCTCTGCATTTAACCCATTACACGTGGAGCAGCGGGCAGCTATCAGCAGCACCCAGGGAGCAGTGTAGTGGGACGGTACCTCAGTAGTACCCAGGCCAGGACTCAAACCTGCAACGTTCAGGTCCCAAAGGCAGCGTCTTAACCACTAGGCCACCACTGCCCACACCCATGCCCACTGCCCTGACCTACCACAGAAACTGGACAAGCTTTAAAGTATGTGAGAAAAAAAATTGAGTGTGGTGCTGATGGACACTGTTGTAACATAATGCTATGAGAAACAGAGTAAGAGCTATGCATGCCTGAATGTTTGGTGATGCAGGGTTATAATCTTCTTAGTGAGTCTTTGCTGTTAATTTGTTGTTATTTCTTCTAATGTAGTAACTGTAGCTTTAGGTAGGTTAACAACATAAATAATAATAATAATAATAATAATAGTAATGCAGAGCTTAAGAACTGGCACTGTGGCACATTCCATAGAGAGCTCTTGCATTTTAGAAAGAAATGAAATATTTTAAGCAAATAATTGCATTTAAATCACAATCAAAATACTGGTAAAAAATAATCTTAAATATTAAGTTACATGTCTTTTATTGTAGTAAGAGTACATTTAGAAGAACACAGTTGTGGGTGGAGCATGGATGTGGTTATGTGGTTAAAATGTGGCAAAAAGTCATTTTTGTGAGAAGAATTGTTTTTTTGTTGTTCTTTACTCCTTCTTTATTCAATGGTTGCTATTTGCCAGTCTCATGACTGGCTGAACACCAAAGGATTAGTGGTTGAAAGGAAAAAGGATCGGATGACGGATTCTTAGGTTTTGCCACCAGTAATGGCAGTTTGTTGCCTTCCAGAAAGCCAGTGGAGTCAGAGTTCTCATCCAGCTTCACACCTCGATCCACACACCACTACTGAAGTGAGCCCCGTAATCTCCCTCCAAATAGTTGCCACCCGTCTGCTTCCGCATGATAGGGAAGACATGATGGCAAACGTGTCTTCGCATCTATCCTCCATCCTCCATCCTCCACTATCTCTCCCTGAGGTTCTGTATACTGCAGCACTTCTCTGGCATTTTGAGTGTTTAGGCCATTGAAAATAGACATTTCTGGGTCAGAGCAGAAATTTTTTACCGTTTTTGTCTTTCACATAAGTCGGTTCTGATGGACAATTATTTTCTCAGAATTTTTACACAATTTTCTCCCAGTTTAATAATTTCCCAATGGACAAAATATGACATAACATAGTCTTTCCAATTGTTTGGCTATGGACCTCCTTTTTAAAAGCCTTGTAAAGTGGTGTGTAAAGCACATATGTGGCTATTTAATGCCTACCAGCTGGGAAAAGTCCCGGTGTAAACTGATGATATGCCTCCTGCAATAATGATAAGCGCCTAATCCTCCATGTGCTTGGTGCAGAGTGATCAGATGGAGTGTGAAGAGAAGAAGAGCAGAGTTTGTTGCCTGTTAATCAAATATCCTTTTAAATGCGTAAAGAATCCATTGCTCCAAAGCAGACCTATCAGGGCTGCCTTAAAGCCATGTACTTCTGCCTCGCTGGTGCTATGTGAAGTTTGCCGTGTTTGTGGCATCTCTTATGCTTGTGCTGCTGTTGGACCTTACTGTGTGTGCATGTGTTAATGTATTTAACTCTGTGTGAGGACCAAATGTCATACAAATACAGCAATATCTGGCAGAGTGAGGACATTTTGCTGGTTCTCAAAAGGAGCCAAGCTTTTTTTTTTCACAAATGCAACCTTTAGGAAAACTTTAAAAGAGCAGAAAGATTGTCTTTTGTTTACTGAGGTGAAGAGTTAGGTTTAGGTGTAGTATTACTGAAATACAGTATTACAGAAATCAGTGAAATGTACTCACAAAGATAGCAATACCAACCTGTGTGTGTAGGTAGGCATCTGCTGACGCCATATACTCTAATGGGGCAAGATGCTGTGTGAGTGCACTGATCAAGTGCAATTTGTGTGTATGCATGTTTTGGCACACTCTCCTATTCTCCTTGTTCAGAGTCATTTGGGCAGTTTAGTAGTGCTCAGGCCACAAATGTTCCAAATGAATCAGATCCCAGAGGAACAATGTGCACAAACAGAACAATAATTTCATATTTCAGACCATGGAAATTGTTTCTTTTTGCTTTCTGGAGGCTTCAGCTGTTGAAGAATTGTATTGTGATCACACTTGCAGCTAATAGGAATCGTGCCTCTGCTAAGCTGTTTTAGATTTGGATGGAAGCATCTGTGCGTATACGCTGTCTAAAAACTGATTGTTCACCAGTACTTTAGTAAAGGGATTGGTTCTATATAGAACCGTGAACACTCAAAGAACCATTTGAAGGCATAGATGGTTCCTTGCCTGGATAAATGGCTTTTGTCTGTGATGGAAAAGCTGCATGGGCTTTTAAAGAAACTTAAAAAAATATAATAATAATTGGAATTATACTGGTATCAGCAGATATGTACATGAAAGACATCAGAATATCATATTCCACATCAGTGCATCCTTTAAAATAATTTGTTCTGCTACCTTATTGAAAGTGAGTGATTATTTGTCATTGTGACGACACCACAGCACACACACAGTGCACCACAATGTAATGTGACCTCTGCATTTAACCCATCTGTGTGGAAGTAGTGGAGCTGATGTAGGCAGTGCCTGGGGAGCAGTGGTTGGGGACCTTGCTCATGCTAACTAAAGTGGTACTTGTACCGGTCCACAATTTGAACCAGCAACCTTCTGGTCACCGGGCAACTAATTAACCAATGCACACCCACTGCCATTGTTATTTATTACAATTGTCAATGCACTGTCAAGGACCCAAACCTAGGAAAACACAACGATTGAATCATACTTGTACCAACTGATATTTGCTTGAAAAATCTATATCGGCATCTGACAGATATTTAAATTTAACCCATATTTCAAACTGATATATGATTACACATTTATCGGCTCTGGAAGAGCAGAATAAATTGGTGACACTGGGCCAAAAAAACTCAAATTTTTCTCAGTTTACCTAATTTTTAAGCTTAGAGAAATAAATATGAGGTCTATGCACATTATACTTTTCTAATGCAGATGAATATAGGAATAATTTCTGCATTTTTATAAATATTTTTGTATTGACATCAGTATTAACATCAGATGATATGTTTATGAGAAATATTAGATATAAGGCTACAAATCTCACATTGGTGCATCTCTAAAAATGGCCCAATTTAGTACCAAAAGTCAAAAGAACTTTCTACAATATACGCCAATCAGCCATAACATTAAAACAGCCCTAATATTGTGCAGTCCCCCCTCATGCTGCTGAAACAGCTCTGACTGTGGTGCACTGTGTCTTCTGAACCCTTTCTATCAGCATTCACTTTTTAAACCACAGTAGGTCTTATGTGGGACTGGACCAGACAGACTAGCCTTCACTCTCCACATTCATCAGTAAACCTTGGGTGCCCATGCTGATTCACCAGTTGTTCTTCCTTGGATCACTTTTGGTAGGTAGTAACAACTGCACACCTGGAACACTTCACAAGACCTGCTGTTTTGGAGATGCTCTGAGTTGTCTAGTCATCATAATAAGGTCAAACTGACTGTTAACTTCCTGCCTAATACTAACACCAGGATTGGATATACACGTGTCATTGTAATGAAATAACTAGATGTCAATGTTATTGGCTTTAATTGTCAGTGGTGTTATGTTACGGCAATGTTATGGTTTAGGAATAGGCCCGAACTTATTTTATGATGAAACTTTTTTTTGCCACATGGTTTTTGTTTTGTTGGCCGTATGTTTTTTCTTGTTTAATCGCATGATGTTTCTGAGGATTTGGTTATATTATTCGAATGAATTCATCTGACCGCTGTCCAGATTGGCAGATGGCTGCCTATCATTATGGTTTAGTAGTGCTGGATTTAGAGTCTGAGTGCATACTGAGGGTCTATGTGATGTAATCAGTCATCATGATAATCTACAGATTACAGCAGGAATAAACGATGTGTTTACTGGACATCATGTTTTAAAAGGCAGTTTGATCTGCATGGACCCTCTGGTTTGAAAGCCAGCAGGTAGAGCTTTAACCCTCAGGAGCTGAGAGCTATTCATTTTAAACGATTCCATAGTTGCACATTTACACACTAACAAGTCAAAATGACAAAACATGTAAAGATGTTTTTCTTATGTCAAAACAAGAGTTTATCCTTCACCTGCTTTTCATTAAATTCACAAGATAAAAAAATATCTGCTCTTCTGCATACTAAGAGCGCAGTATGAATTTATACCTCAGCTTGTTTCAATCAGCTGCAAGTCTTATTTAATACAGGTGATCAGAAGATCCTGGTGATGGAAAATTAATAGGTTCATGTATACTGAGCATTCATAACATTAACTCGACTGACAGGAGATGTGAATAACATTCACTATCTAGTTATTTAATTGTAATTGCATATTAGGCAGCAAGTGAACAGTCAGTTCTTGAAATTGGTGTGCTGGAAGCAGGAATAATGGGCAGTTATGAGCTCCTGTGGTTTAAAAAGTGAATACTACCTTTGATAGAAAGGGGTCAGAACTCACCGTTTACCACAGTCAGAGCTGTTTCAGCAGCATGAGATACCTACTCAATATTAGGCAGGTAGTGTTAATGTTGTGACTGATTGGTGTATATGTACCAATCCATTTGTATATTTAAAATAAATAAATGATAAATGAATGAATTTAAATATAGATGCAAAATTATAAAGCTACAATAATAAGTAATAATATTATGATTATGAGTAGTGTATTACCCTAAAAGCCCTTGCCACATGCTTGGGCATCAAGACTCTCTTTGTTCTCTCTCTAGAAAGATCTACCAATCTATCTGGTTCAGGTACAAAAATGCTGGTGTACCAGCACAACACACACCACAAATCACCACCACTGCCCAAATATTATCTGGTCAGTAGCGGTCCTGTGGTGGGTGGATGAGGTTGAAGGGGGTGATAAATTGTGCAGCAGCAGATGGCCTGCAGTCAGTAAACGTTCACAAACTGTAATGGAATATGATGTGTTTCGGATACAATGGCCATTGTTGTAGGTACATAGTAGAAGTACAGATCAACTTAAACCTCACTTTAAAAATATGGGGCAATGAGAGGACTGATTTGGTACTATTGCAAAAGTTTATTCACCCCTAGATAGATGATATTTTCTTTTGATTTTTTAAGTAAAAATAACCATCTAAATCCACCCTCTAATGTGGGCAGTAAGGGACTTGCCCATGTGATCAGAGGTAAGATATCCTTGAGCAATGTACCATCCTGCTACACTGCTCCCCAGGCACTGTTGATAGCTGCACATTTTATTGTGGTGAAGGTATTGTGGTTCAAAAAGTTACTTTCACACACATTTTAATGCACAATTACTTTTTATTTGCATATTGCAATAGAATAAAACACAAAATATAGCTTGTGCCAAAGTTATGGCACAATTAATATTGTATGGTTCATTAATTCCCAATATGTTAACCTCAGTGAATGAATATATTGCAGACTTGCCACATTTGCCATATTTATGTGAGTTTTCTGTAGAGAATGTACTTATATTCACTTAGAAACTCAACAGTGTGTTCAAACCTTTGCTATATGATGCTTTGTACTGAGCAAATAAAACTGTTCACAGAGAATGATAAAGAGCCTTTTTAGATCACAGCCAATTCCTTACAAGCTAAATGCAAGGCCCAGCTTACTTCTGGATCAAAGCAGCTGTGTGATCGCTCTGAATCGAATGTGAAGTTGCTCATCTTGCGCTTTAGTTAGATCCTCCGTTCGAGTCATCTGGGTAGATGCTGTTTGAGACGCAGCAGTGTGCAACAGAGAGGGCCTCAAAACACAGAGCCCTCCAAACTGCCAGCCTAAAATAGCTTTGAATCATGCATTATTCGTACTGCAAGTGCCGTTGCTGTCAGACTCTATTAGCTGCACTGATTTTTGGGTCCACTTCCCTGTTTTACACACAGCCCTGCCTTTGAAAAGACTCTCCACAACTCATTACCATAGCTATAGAGTTTATTGTCATGGTGACTGATTTTCAGCTGGAAAAAACAGCGAGGATGGACGCTGTTTCTGCCTGCTGCTATTCATTCTGTGATTTTCTCCTGAGTGAGACGAGAAATGAGTCCCAGGCTACAGGACTGAGAATGCAGGGAAAGTGGCTGATATTGTGATGATGGAGAGATATGTCTGGTCCCTGCTCTGCCATTTACTAGAGTCCATTCGGGCCGACTGATTTACTTGCTACCTGACGTTTTTTGCTGATTTATTAAGAAGAAGCCCACTGATAAATGATTAATATTGCTTTGAAGTTCTGTAATACAATGAAATTCTCTGTGAATCCCCTGTCAGGGGCATGGGATATATTAGAAAGTGAACTGTCAGTTCTTGAAGTTGGTGCTGGCATCAAGAAAATTGGGATGTCAGAGTTTCTCCAAAAGAGCAGGTCTAGCCTTCACTCCCCACATGCATCAATGAGCCCTGGGCACCCATGACCCTGTTCCTGGTTCACCAGTGGTCCTTCCTTCGATCACTTTTGGTAGGTTCACTATGTACATGAGACAATGTTTGGATTAGAACACTGACTGCCATTTCTGCTTTGTCAGCTAGACACCCATGCAGGCAAGTATCGCACTTGACTGATAGATGGAGGTATCTTACCCACCCAGAGAAAGTGGAGCCAATTATGCTCTCTTAGACTCTTGGCCACGGATGGCTGTAGCACCACTGGGGATTGCGTTCACAGTCTCTGGATTATAGGACCATTGCTTAGACAGCTGTGCCTCTTGGGAACCGTTTTGGTACAAAACACCCACACAAACCTAATGAGTAGACTTTGGGCAAAACTGTAGAATATAGGTCCGTAAAAGTGCATAGAGCAGATGGGTTTCAAATATATTACATTTCCACCTGCAGGCCCACATAATATAGCTACAAACACAGTTGCATGCAGGTCCAGCCATTACATACAGTGCATCCAGAAAGTATTCACAGCGCTCCACTTAGTCCACAATATCCTATGTTACAGCCTTATTGACTGTTCTGCAAAGAAGAATGGGGGAAACTGCCCAAAAATAGGTGTGCCAAGCTTGTAGCATCATACTCAAAAAGACTTAAGGCTGTAGTTGTTGCCAAAGGTGCTTCAACAAAGTACTGAGCAAACACTGTGAATACTTTTTGTATTTTTATTAATTTGCAAAAGTTTTAAACAAACTTTTTTCACTTTGTCATTATGACATATTGTGTGTAGAAGGTTGAGGTAAAAGATAAATGTAATCAATTTGGGAATAAGGCTGTGGAAAAAGTGGAGCGCTGTGAATACTTTCTGGATGCACTGTACAGTCAGATGTGCTAAAAAGGAGGTGAGTGTTCAGTGTTGAGAAATGAGGCCAGTGTTATTTATGGACCATTAGCCTGTTAGAATAGTAGCTTTTTGTTGACCTGCTCAGCCTGCTCTGGTGAGTGCGGACTATCTCCGGTAAAAGAGAAAATAAAGTGTTAGCCAGTTAAAAGGAGGCTATATAAAAAAGAGTCTTTTTGCAGCAGTGGTGTTCAAGTGCATTTACATTTACAGCATACACTTATACCCAGAGCAACGTACATGGTACTTTCTAGTCTACAAAGAAAACCTGTTACACCAGTAAACCTAGACTTGGATTAAGAGTTGCTAGTTAACCAAGATTGTACCCGAACTGCTGCTAATCCTTTACATAGAAAAGGCCTATATTTAATGTATAGTTAGTATTAAGTTTGTTAGTTCTACGGGGGAAAGTTGTTATTGTCCTAAGTGCTCTGTGAAGAGGTAGGTGTTAAGTCGCCATTTGAAGACAAAGATTCTCTTCAGTTCTGACTGTTAGGAGAAGTTCATTCCACCAATTAGGAGTCAGAACTGAGAGAAGCCTTGATGTCTGTCTTTGATTTTTGAGTCAAGTCTTTCAGTCGGGCTGAGGGTGATGTTCTAAAAGGGCGAGCTGTTATCCATGGTTTAATCATGGCAGATAGGTAAACAGGAGCTGGACATTTTTGGCTTTGTAAGCAAGCAACAGCATTTTGCATCTGATGCAGGCACCACAGGAAGTGAGTGAAGGGTTCACAGCAGGGGGGTGGTGTGTGAGAATTTAGGTGCATTGAAGACCAGACATGCTGCTGCATTTTGAATTAGTTGTAGAGGTATTGTGGCCTTCAGAGGAAAACCAGCTAGGAGAGAGTTGCATCAATCCATTCTTAAAATGACAAATGACTGGATGAGAATTTGAGTTTCCTGATGTTTTTAAGGAGAAACTGGGATGTTCAGCAAAGGTTATTGTGAAATGAGAATGTGAGACCCTCATCCAATGTAATTCCCAGATGCTGTGCTTACATTGTGAGTGTTATGACTGCATTCTCAAAGGTGATGTCAAAGTCAGGTCTTGGGGATGAATCCTGTGGGATGTACATGAGTTCAGTCTTATTGGTATTTAGTTTAAGGTGATGTGTTGTCAACCAGTGGCAGTTCTTCATGTAGTTGCATTTTATGGGCACAGAATGAAACCAAGACAAGCAGTGATTTTCATAAGTTGTAATTTAATGACCAGTGGTCAGTTGCACAAATCTTCTTAGGTAAATTCTTGCCTTAAGGTTTCCTTTCACTTTACATTTTTCACTGTTACATTTATTTTTTTTGTGTTAAAACATTTTTAAATGTCAATTTAGGCTCCCAAATTCAAATTATGTGGAATTGTTTTTTGACTTTTCTCTTGAACACTTCCCAAAAAATCCCTTAAATTAAATTTTGGACCCACATTGTTTCCTCCAATGTAACAGTTGTAACATTTAAATTCAAATTTACAGTTTTAAATTGATCCCTAATGCATTTAACTTTAGACAAATACTTACATTTCTTTTTTTGTTGTTTTGTGAAAGTGGCCACAAGAGGTTCATTCCCTAATAGTCATTTAGACTTAAAGGACCAACAGCACCACGTCCATCAGTGCCAGTTGTTTGTTGAACCCCCTGTGGTCAAGGCCTCTGTAGTGGTCCTCTGCCTCTTATCAGACACAAAACTGAATCATCACATTTGTTAAAGCAATGCTGCTTAAACAGGAGAAGTGCAGTGGCTGCAGCTGCAGCATCATACTACACTTTAAACTTGCTGTCTTCAGCACTGGGTGTCCCTCTGCAATGACTCAGCAATGACTCATTGTGGGGCCAGCAGAGGTCACGCCTCTGCCCTAGTGACCGTTTTCAAAGGGATGGCAATTTGAAGCATTTTTGCTATTCAGACATCCCAGTGAGAAAAAAAAGATATCTCTATGAAAATGTGCAGTGTGATAAAACCTAAACAAAGATTTATCTTTGTTGTCCAAATATTCTCATTCTTGCTGTACTTTCAGCTTTAATTGACTCAGAGACATTTAATGGGACATTAAACGACACCCTAAAGAGTAAGCAAACAGTAAGGAACAGCACTTCCAGCGTTTCCAGCTAGATATTTGAACCATGATCTCGAAATACAGTGCCCATGAGAAAAATAAAATAGATAGACCCAAACCTGAAGCTCCTTGCATGTACTTACAGAAATTTACAGAGCTTTAATTACTGCACAACTAAGTTTAATGGCTGTACCTGTCCTGCTGGGATAAACAGTATCTGTGAGGCACCCAGTGTGCTTATCGTCAGTGTATTTTTGTGAAATTGCTACCTGGCAGAGAACAGCATCCACCCTCCAACTGTTATCCTTCCTGTGCTAAAGTTCCTCTTGTTACCCCTGCTTACAGAATCACTTCAAACACACTGTGACCTGTGACATTTCCACTGACCCAACACACTGCTCTTATCATCCATGGTTTTACTGATGGGCACATTCACCCACTCCTTAAACTCTAGAGTCATGCTGAACACGGTGGTTGGTGCGAGAAAATAGAGAATGCAAAAAGGAGCACATGTGTGTAAGTGAGTAAGTGCAAGCAAGTGAGAGAGAGTGTGTGCAAAATCGCTCCTTAAAAATCAATAGAAAACAAACCAGAGCCCAAGATAAGTCAGTCAAATCTGGTCCAAACCCTGATGTTTTGTCAGGCTTGGGCTGAGAAGTGGACCTCTAATTCACGTGCTTATTATTTATCCAGAAAAACTTGTTTAACTTATGACCCATAAAACTGAATCTATGTTGTCCTCTACAGTGCACTTCAGCCTTGGAAACGTGTCTGTAGGAGATAAATACGGCTAGAGCAGATCCTGAAACTGAAGCAGAGCCAGTCAAAGCACTATGATCACATGCCTCAACACACACATATAAGGATCTATAAGCGTGTGTATGTGTGTGTAATCGTTTGCTCTTTTGATATATGTGTGTCCATGTGTGCCTGCATCTTCTGTGTGCGTGCGCATGTGTGTAATACGAAAGTTTATGAATAATTCAGCTCCTAAGGGGAAGCTGTCATAAGGCCGAGGCAGGCACTGTTTCATGTTGCTGTGTTGCAGCTCGTGTTTCTCTTCTGCATTAACACACACGCACATACTCTCTCCTTCCTCCAACCTGCCGCCCCCTCAACTCTCTTTATCTGGCTAGTTATTGTCCAGACCACTATCTAACACCTCTGGTTTCTCCACATACCCCCTTCCATTACTACAAACAGCCCTCTAGTCACCTCCCTTTTCTCTCTGCAGCTGAGCAAAAAGAGCAAATATCTGATAGAGTGAATGCTGATTTTATCTTGATGGTGGAAATAGAGAGAGAAAGTGTGTGTGTGTGTGTGAGAGAGAGAGAGACAGAGAGAGAGAGAGAGAGAGAGAGAGAGAGGGTGGTGTTTTGTCTCGTATGCCTTTTTAAAAAAAAATGTTCTGTTGAATGAAGCTTGTAGGTCCTGTTGTAGTGATCTTATCTTTGTGGGCCACAGTGTTTATTCTTATCAATGCTTATGAACTTTAAAAATATCATGAGAATATAATGAAATGACAGGTGGTCAATTGGACAAATCTTCCTAAGTGAATTTTGGCTTTAATGTTTTCCTTCACCTTAAGTTAGCTGTGTAAAATCTGTTACATTTACATTTTTATTGTTAAAAACAACACAAACCCTAAAATGTAAACATACAGTCCAAAATTTAAATTGTGTGCATTTTTTTGACATTCCTCTTGAACACATCCCCAAAAAGTCAATTTACACTGATTTTTGAAAGTTATTTTAAACAATTGAAACATTAAAATTCAAACTCACAATCTAAAATTTTTTATCCCTTATGCATTTAACTTTAGGAAAATACTTCCAATGTTTTGTAAAAGTGGCCCCAGGAGTTCATTCACAAATAGTGACTTAGATTTGTACAACCAGCAGCACCAGATCCATCAGTGCCAGCTGTTTTTTGAAGCCCCTGCGGTCGAGGCCTCTGTGGTGGTCCTCCTCTGCTCATCAGGCACAAACCTAAATCATCACATTCATCAAAGCAGTGCTGCTAAAACAGAAGTGCTGCAGCCACAGCATCATACTACACTTTAGTTACTTTTGTTCAGCACTGGTTTCACTGCAATGACTCTGTGAACTGTGGACCAGCAGAGATCACAACTCCACCCTAGAGATTTTTTCCATAGGCAGGGATGGCCATTTGAGGGATTTTGCTATTTAGACATTCCAACGAGAAAACAAAGCTATACTTTTATAACAGTAAATGCTAACATTTATACAGTATTTATATACACAGTGGAACTGGCAGTAAGTGCTCTCCTCCAAGTGTGTCACACTGTTCAATGAAGCTACATTATTAGCATTTGGAAAAGAGGCACTAGCTTCACATGACTCGGAGGAAGCTCAGTGCTGGTGGTATTGTGTGACTGGAAGAGAAACCTGGGTGGGTGGAATTGAAGACAAATAAATTAGGGGAGATAATCTTAAAAATAAGGGGGTAAATAAAAAAAAAACAATGTGTAATAATAATAATTCCAAACTACATTCAAGCATAGGCATTGTATATATTGTGACACTGGGGACATTCACCACCACTTTTTGTCAAGGGACATTTCATCGCCATCATGTTCTGAAAGACTCTGAAATTTCCTCAACAGCAGTTTTTAAAACCACTCTCACCAAGTCGTCAAACCTCCCCCTGGGTGACACAAACAATTGCCTCCAGCACCCTCCACAACCCCTCAAACCAAACTGGCACCATTTTATAGGCCTTCAAATGCAGTGAAAAAAACATGGACACCTTAATGATAGTAAGACACTAGCTGGCTAATGTTGCTGGACAAAGTGAGAATTTTTGCACTGATAAGATATTTATCTACTACATACAAAAAATGTTATGGTCAATGTTATAGATTTAACCCACCATTGAGCTGACTGATACTATACTATAATAATCTTATTTAAACACAGGTAAGTGGTTCTTTAGTATTTTCAGATTCTTCTCAGTTGGAATTCAGACGTTCCAAGTCAAATCTGTCTAGTGGGCAGTGGTGGCATAGTGGTTAGAACATTGTGTTTGGGATTAGGTTTCAGCCTGGGCACTACTAAGGTACCCTTGAGCAAGGTACTGTTCCGCTACATGGCTCCATGTGTACATATGTGACAGGTTAAATGATGAAGTCACATTTCGTTGCGGTTCTTCAGTGTTTTCACAATGACAAATAGTTGCTTTAATTTATATTCATTAATTTACTTTCAAATGCAGCATCATATACCTGTATCCCAAATGGCTCTTTGCAAACATTTTCATGCAGAAGTTTGAAATCCCCTTCTCAAATTAAATGTTTTTGTTGATTTCCTAAAAGGAATCCAAATTAACCTTCTCTACAGAGAATGCCAACTTAAACATGACTTTTTTGGACCTTAAGTATATTTCATTTGGATTTAAGAATTTCAGAAAAGAGGCATTACTCCTCTGTTAACTTTAATTAATTGTACCATGTGCATTGTTTTGTACCAAGAATCTGCTTTTGCTTATGACTGCACTGCTGCATTTGACCTTTAATTATAAAACGTTCACATTTGTATTTATTTGTTAATGGAAATGTAGCAGATTGTGTGAAATTTGCACATTTTTCATACTGACTGTGAACTGAATCACATCACTGCAAATTTTAAGGTATTGAAAATGTAATGGTGGCATAGTGGTTAGGGACCTACCCTAGTGATCGAAAGGTTGCAGGTTAAAATTCCAGCCCCGGTACCACTGAGGTAACCTTGAGCAAGATACCATCCGTTCTACGCTACACTGCTTCCAGGGTGCTGTTTATAGCTGCCTTCTGCTCCACATTTGGATGAGTTAAATGCAGAGGTCACATTTCTTTGTGGTGCACTTTGTGTCACAATGAAAAATTGTCAACACAAGTAATCGATGTAGGATCGAATTTTCACCACTATTATTTACACTCAGAAAGTCATCTAATTTGAGTTGGGGTGCCCACACTTTTGCATATTACTGTATTATGCTTCACTATGCCAGCTTTAGCTCATGCGATTGGATATCTGAGTTTTAAAAAATCACACCTGTCTTTGTCTATAGCAGTGCTGTTGATGCATTGTGTGGTCGTTTGCTCAAGCACTTTCATTGAGTGTCAAAGCCAACACAATTATCAGATGTTAAGTTTTAATGACGGCTCTGGCTGGCCGGCTTTAGTTGTGTTGGAACCCGGACAGGATGTATTGGCTCTCATTATTTTACTAAAGTCTACTTAAGCTATCATATCCAGCTATCATATCCACATTCGGCTCCACTATTAGAAGTTCATGAAAGGAGTGTTGATAAGGTATTTGCATACAGAGTGGGGCTGATGTAGAGCTGCTGTTAAATGTGAGCCTCGCTCCTCGGCCTATTCGCTTCGCTCGCATAAATGTCGTCATTTTTCTTCTCTAACAAACTGGAGGAAATGGAGTGTTTCAGCCCTGCGGCTCTTTCAGGAAATCATGCACAGCGGCGGGTTTGGCTTATTTGGGTGTCACCCTATGCGCTCCCTCACTTTTTCTATTTACTATGTATGGTATGGCACATAAATAATGGCACCTGCCTGTCAGAGTGGTGGGATATATCAGGCAGCAATTAAACAGTGAGTTCTTAAAGTTGATGTTTTGGAAGCATGAAAAACAGGCAAGCATAAGGTTCTGAGTCAATTCCAGCTTTATGTTAATGTTCTTATGCAATGTTTAAAGTGTTTAAACAGCTAACATTTATGGGTGTGTCCAAATTTAGCTATTTTAACCGTTAAAAAACTTTGGGCTATGGTGGATTGCTACTGTAATGGCATGTTTACCTGGCAAACCATATTAGTTTTCAATGAGGAAATGGACCTGCTCATGCACGAAGTGAGCACATCATTCACACTTTGTAGTCCATGTCTGTTCTTCTATCTGCAATGTACTTCGAGCACATACCGGTGTCCGTAATGAATGTCATGCACCTGCACGTTACTAAAACACTCTGCTTAAATATGGTTTAATAATACAGCATTAACTTAAGACAGGGTTTTTGTTGGTCAAAAGTGTAATGTCATTTCACTACCTTAAAATAGCAATGTTTGTTTAAAAACCCTACGGGTGAGAAATTGCAAACTCATTTGTTATTTTGAAAATGTGCACACATGGTGTGAAATGGAGGAATGCGCTGGTTTTAAACTAGCAAAACACTTTGTGTCATGCTTTCTGCTGGTGCAAAATAGGGCCCTTTAACTTTCTTATGATAGCTAAACAACTGAGTCAAAGCACCTCCAAAACGGCAGGGCTATTTCAGGTAGGCAGTAGTTAGTATCTGCCAAAAGTGATTCAAGGAAGGACAACTGGTGAATCAGCAACAGGGTCATGGTCACGCAAAGCTCACTTCTGCATGTTGGGAGTGAAGGCTAGCCCATCTGGTCCGATCCCAAAGAGAAGCTCCTGTTGCACAAAATGTTAATGCTGAGTCTGATAGAAAGGGGTAAGAACACACAATGCACCACAGTCAGAGCACCACACGCAGTTTCAGCAGCATGAGGAGGACCATGCTCAATATTAGACAGGTAGTCATAATGTTATGATTGATCGGGTCACACTCCTATTCTCCACAACATGTACAAACTACTCCCCCCCCTGCTCTCCTCCATCTGAAACATTTTTCTTCCCTTTCTCTTTGTCTTCTCTCTAATTATATAGACCTGTGTGGTGTTTATAATGTCTTCTTGTTTTGTATCTGCACCAAAGAAAGTGATGCACAATTGTTTTTTCCCTTTAAACATCTTTCCCATAATAAAATGTCTTCATTTCCACAATAAAATAGTGAACAGACTATAAAAACGATAGAAAGACAACATTGTTTTGATGCAGTATATTTTATTCATGCTGAAATAATGTGCATATTTCAGAGAGGTAAATGTAGTGGAATGTTTACTGAGTGCTGTGATCGTAAGTCTTTCTTCAGTGCTTCTTTTTCTCCCTACAACCATCCCTCCTCTCCTCGACTCTCTTCTCTGCTTGTGACCGGTAGCTGCGTGTAAGTGTGTGATGGGCCTAGAGGGTGATGGCCTGCTCCCAGCTGCCACCAGCCCAGATGGCTAACAGGAGGCTAGCAGCCTACTGCAGTGACAACACTGTCAATTGTGGATGAGAGAGTGGGTGTGTACATAGCCGCAAGGAGTATTTTTGCTGTTTGTGCAGCAGGAAAACTGAACAAAAGCCTAAATAAGAATGAATGATAGGCTAAAATATGAGTGGGTGGGTTAGTAATGATGGTAGTAACTCTGTGACAATAATGATGGAAATAAATCTTTTTTTCAGTCCAGATTTCATACGTTTCGTTTTGACCTTCAGCTGCAGGGCGCTGACAAGGACTATTCGGTTCAGCTGACAGCCATAAAAGACCAGGCCAGGATCTACTGAGGACCTGTTAACAATGCAGATTTAGCCTGAGACACTGCACCCACAGTGATCCAGGAACTGCCTTGTTTATTGCAAGATTGGCCAGATTAATTCAGGTCCTTGAGTCTGTGGCTGAGCATTTATGTAACAATGAATCAGTGTTAATACATCTGCCAAAACAGTGTTTGATCTGTGTTCATGTTTCAATTTATTTCACTTAATTTTACTGTGAGCACATGTGAGTTACACCCTTAGTAAAAACGTAATTCAGTGACTTACTCACAACTTAAAGAATAACAATGGAAACAGTGAGAGGTTATGAAGTTGGGGTAAAATAAATTGTAAATGTCTTCAAACAATAACATTTCATTATTCATTTTAATTTCTTGTCTCAGTGACTACAAAGAGCTACTTCACCAGCGAGATTTGGTCACAGCATTTTGAATAATGATAATAATAATAAATTGCATTCACATAGCACATGACAAACCCAAAAATCCTTTTCAAAAAGAGGGAAGAAAACAAACAAAAAAATGAACTGAATAATGAATTCACTTAACAGAAAAGGAGGAGGAGAAATGTTCGTTGAAGGGATTATCTTAAGTTCAGTTTTGAACATGGAGAAGGAAAAGCAATTATGCACAGCATTCTATATAGCTTTCATTAACAGATATATGACTGTCAGGAGGGTGAAATATATTAGGCAGCTGCTGAACAGTCAGTTCTTGAAGTTAATGTGCTGGAAGCAGGAAAAATGGGCGAACGTAAGGATCAGAGCATCTCCAAAATCAAAGGTCTTGTAGAGTGTTCCGGGTATGCAGTAGTTAGTACCTACCAAAAGTGATCCAAGGAAGAATAAATGCGAATCAGCGACAGGGTCATAGGCACCCAAGGTTTAAAAAGTGAATGATGACTCTATGGCTGATCTGTGTATATTGTGTATAGGAATGTTTTATTATACACTGTTATTTATGTAATATTTCTGTATGATTGAGGTAGAGGGCGGCACGGTGGTGCAGTAGTTAGCACTGTCGCCTCACAGTGAGAAGGTCCTGGGTTCGATCCCCGGGTTGGCCACAGGTGCCTTTCTGTGCGGAG
>JBBPDA010078455.1:0-12356 GCA_037974385.1 Arnoldichthys spilopterus | reverse complement strand
ATACACATATATATATACATTTCATTTGCTTGAGTCCACAAAAAAATATATTTTTAAAGAATAATTCATATCAACTTATGCTTGTTTTCACTTTTTTACAGTGCAGATTTATCAGGCTTGGGCAATGGAGCATGAATGAGGATACAAAAGAAGAATATGCAAGATATTAATACAAATATTAAGATGTGAATACAAATGCTTACACTGCAGCACAAATTTGTTTTAGGTTCAGTCAAAAAGCAAAGCAGGCAAGGTGCTTCTAAACACTACAAGGTGCAAACTAATCAGACTGGCAAGACTGAAAAGAAGAGCAAAGCCGAACAATAAACTGAACTAAGACTGGCTTGCTGCAAAGTGAGCAACAGGCTTTAAAATAATAAAGGTGTGTGAATGAGACTTAGGTGAGTATAATCAATAGGTGAGATAGAGTTGGTAATCCTGGAACTGGGAATGCAAATGTGGCATCCTGCTGGGGATTCTAGAAGTTGCAGTGCTCAGAGAATGTAGCGGCCATGACAGTTTGATTGCATGATTTGAATGCATTTACATTTTTGGTGTGCAAACACTCACCACACCATTTTCAAACATATTCTGACAAGAACACTAAACAGCTGACTTAAGTTGACAAGTTGTCCTCTGCCCTACTGTCCTTTGCTCCTACTTACGTAAATGGCCCAATGCGTATTGCAAAAAATTGTGAAAGTGGAAGACAATGCAGGGCAATCTCAAACCAAAATCATACTTTGTTGTAGACTCATATGCTATTTTAACAGCTCCACAACTCTGAAAAGAAAGCCTAAAAATAAAGATGACTGGTCCTCCTTACAGAGGCGGAGGAAGTGTCATTGGTGCTTCTTGGTCACTCCTGGCCCGTGAGTTAAGACGCTGCTGAAGGCAGCACTTCCACTTCCCATTCACACTCCAGATTTACCAAGATGTTTAGTCACAAGCTGGCACTATGGCATGACATTTCACCATGAACTGCAATGGTATTATGTTTTAGTATCTGTGATATGATGGGGAAACCAAGAGTTCTGTGAGTGGTTGCAAAATCAGTGCTAAAGGTCCCTCATGGAAAACACCACTCATGAAAAGAACCTTTGACAAACTACCCCTACGCTTTAGAGCACGCTTTGGAGAAGTGCTGTACCCTAATGAGCACATATCTGGGAAGCGTTCAACAAAACACATCTATTGAATTATCTGTGGTCTATACCGTACATCAGCAACAGTTTTCCAGTCAATGTTGCAGCCAGGCTGTCAGATCATATCAGTGCTATTAGCGCCTGAATGCATTAACTTGGGATTGAATCAATGTGTCATTGGACTTGTTGTGTAGCTATTTCTGTCATTGCTGCCAATAAGTACTACTCTCCTTCACTTATATCCTGTTCTTTCTCTTTCACACACACACGTGTATTTTGACTTATTCAGTATAAAATTCTTAATATAAATTATATAATAACCATAAAAATTAGGGGCTATATCCTATGATTTTCTTGCATTTTTAAAATTTCCCTGAGGTCCACTTACGTAATTATACAGCTTTATTTACTAAAAACAGTCATCACTGATGATCATGGATTTTTCTTTGACCCATTTTTCAACCTGTTCATCCACTGCAATTAAACAGGCTGTTTTAACAGTCAAACAGGCCTTAACTGTGGCTATAAGAACAATTTTTATGCTTAATTCAAAAAGCAATCTTTACTGAAACCCTCATTTTAACTGCACCGTGAATGATTGAAGCTAAACTGCTGTAGACGGAATAGATTGATGTATATGTAAACGAACTGGTTATCATACCATCACAATAACAATGAATTCAAAAAACAATAAGTTCACAAAAATTAAGCATCTTTGGACTGAACAGGTCAGTAAATTGTAAATGTAAAACTTTAAAAGCATCTGTGTAACTCATCACCTTTTTCATATAAAGAAAACAATAAATAAAAAATGAAATTAGTTTTTACAATACATGGAATCTTAAATGTGAATTTTAGTACTTCATACTATTTGATATGATGACAGCATATACTCAGTCTGGCATGGATTATATTTATATATATTCTGGATTATTTCACAGCATGCACAAAGGTCTGGACGTTATATATGTAAACAAATGCTTCACATTCTTTCAAATCAAATTGGTTTTGGTTCCTGAAAAACCTTTCAGCTGATGGGGCTTTAAAGAACCATTTTCATAAATGAGATGTGCAAGTGCAAGCACATTTATAGGAAATATAGTGCAGACTTTTGTGCATGCTGTGAAATAATCCATGGCATTTCAACAAAATACATCATCTCTTATTTGTATCTTCAACTGTTTTTCAACATTAAAAAGCTGATCTCATCTCCCTTTGCACGTGACTGGACCAAAGGCAAAGGCAGTCTGATGTCATTCGCCGTCATTCATGAACGGAGAGACAGAGCTTGGAGGAAACACAAAGAAAATATGTGGAAGAAATCAAGAGTAAGAACATTTATGGGAAATAAGTACACTGTTAAATCACAAATGACATAATACATCACACGATTCACAGTGACCTTCATACTGAAGGTGACTATTACACAAAAAGACAGAAATTGATACATTTAATCTATAAATAGAAACCTTTGTGTACCTTAATTTAATTTTGTCTATTTACTCACATAGACTAACATTTGTATAGATGCAATACATTTTATTTAAGTATTCATTAATTATACACATATTTGTATCAAAATAATCCATGCATCACTGTTTAAGGGCACAAATATGTCATTTGTGATTCATTTGGCCATTTGAGGCATGCTTTGGTTGTTGCCCAAGAGGCCAGACTATGAACCCTAACACGGAGTTGTCATATCTTGGAACCCACATTTTCTTAAGCAGTCCAAAAAGAAATATGACTCACTCCTGATTCTTCTAAAGAGATGTTGTCATGCCTCTGGACAACCGGCTTGTGTACATCGCTACCAAATGCCATCTTTCTTGCGTCACTTGCAGAATCTCACAGCAGCTCCCTCTATTTGATAGAAATGTGTACACTACAGAAACCAGACATTAGCCATGATCCCATATAACTTCCTCCCTTAATAACTTCCTGCATCAACAGCCCCAGGCTCAATTGGGACTTAATCCAAAACAGAAGACAAACGGTCTCAGTGAGGAGCTAGAGAAATGCAGGATGGGGCTAAAAGCCTGGACGTGCTAATCTCAGTCCATACGTCATCACCATGACCAGTATGCTGGATTGTAAAAGTCCTGCTCTGTTCTGCAACACAGGCTTAAAACATTCGCATGAAAGAATTATGGAATAGTGAGTTAATGGCCTCATCATTCATGCATTTAAGGCTCGTCAAAGGAGTCTCTCAGCTTAAGTAGTTCTGTGAAGTTTCAGATAAAGATGTGTGAGAAGAAAGCACAGGTCAAGTCCAAGAACATTAACAGGCACGGAAGCTAGTTCACTGGAAGACCTCAGTAGTGCAGTAGAGCATTCTTTTCTTGAACTCTGCCATAACTCAACATTTTTGGAAGAAACTCTTGTTTTTGCATCTTTTTCCCAGAAAATATTCCCTTGACATACATTAAGTGACAATTTCTACATTTTCAAATGTTGTTGGCAGTGGTGGCAATAGTAACAAAGAACTTGTCCATGTGATCTCAGGGTTGGAGGTACCGTCTCGCTACACTGCTCCCTGAGTGCTGTTGATAGCTGCCCACTGCTCCATGTGTGGATGGGTTAAATGCATAAATGCTTATGTTTCTTTATACCCATTCTCTAAACATTAATGATCATGCTGACAATTAAAATTTTTTCCAAGATCTCATCTATTTCAGGCCATTGCAAGCCAGAAAAATGGCCATTCACCTGCAACTTACTTAGTGACTGGCAGGTCAAACCATGAATTTTCATGACAAAACTTTAATTTAAATTTTGCAACCATGAAGACCAAGCCTGTGGGATAATGCATGGTTGCAATAACTGAATTGTAGTTTTTGCTTTTTCATAGAAAATCATGAGGTCACCTGTGGGGCCCTATACAGGAGCTACATTAGAGGAATCTGGGGTTTTGTAAAGAAGTTTCAGATACAGATGTGTGACAGAAACACAAGTCAAGTTTAAGAAGGCTAACAGCAATGAAAGTTAGCCCACTGGAAGACTTCGATTGAGAAACCACAGCTTTCTTTGCTTATACACCACTATAACTCTGTGTTTGATTTTATCTTTCTTTTGTGGAAATGTTTTTGTTCTTCTTTCCACAAAATTCTTTAGAGTTTGAGCCAAGTGTCTATCTGTGACTTTTACACTAAACAGAAGTATCTCTCAGAGGCGACACTAGACAGAATTATGGCATTATTTCTGCCTCTTCTGTCTTCCACGTTGTCGCTGATTCACTAGCAGAACAAACATATTCATGAATGTGTTTTGTGTTTGTTGCAGATATGATCACCCAACAGCAAAGACACGTCTGAACTGTGTATATAAAATCATAAAATCATTCACACACACCCACACACACACACACACCACCACCACCACAATCAGAGCTTTTGGCTGAATGAGGTGGACCCACACAATATTAGGCAGGTGGTGTTAATGTTTCAGCCTGAACAGTATATCCAGTCAGAACAGAGCTCATTTCCATATACATCAGTTTCAAATCTACATCTCCTCTGTTTTTGTTTTTTAGGGATTAAAAACAGTTTGGAAAATATTTGTATAAAAATTAATTATGACTGTTTTATGGTACAAGTGGACCTCAGGCAAACAACATGACAAGAAAAGTGTATAATATGGGCTGTTGTGTACTGCCTTGTGAGTCCCTGAGGCATAACTAAAAGTGGCTCTTCTATGACATTGCTCCTAAAGGCCCTTATAAGCACCTTCCTTTTTCAACAGTGTACTGTGAAAAATGTGGTGTTAGCCTCAAGCAGACTTTCCCTGCACACTTAATGCTGTGGCAGTTTTGCCTGTGGTGTCTATGTATATTTCAGAGATGGAATGGAGGATGTGGTTGGTCATTGGGGCCAGTAGCTTTCAAAACGTGTCATTTTCATATAAACCAGAGCGAGACTACGTTTTATACTTCTTATTTTACAATTTTTTACTTCTTATTTTACAATCTCCCAATTATTGGTTTGTCCCTTCATGAAAATTCAAAAAGGCAAATATCTAACCTTCTATTACCAGAATCCATACTGATAGAGTTTTCATTGTGGAAAGCATTTTTTTTTGGTTAATGTATCTGCTAACCCTGTATTTTTCTATTACCACAATAAGTAACTTATAACCTCAAAGGCTTATTTTACCATACATTGTGCATTGGAAAGCTAAATAACAGAGCTATTTCATAATAATAATCATTAAGTATATTGGAGACTGGATCAGAGTGACATGACATTTTTTAATACTCCTTTATAAAAAGGCCTTCAGTTACTGAATGCATTACGCACTCGCATATACTGTATGTGGTTAACCACTGTATAGCTCACATAGTCTTTGTGGCTGGGGCAATCATGTATAATGGCTTTGGGAATGCAGAAGAGGGGCCTGGTGTATAGTACGGATCCTGGTGTCTCGACTGAGTAACCCAATACAGAGATCAGGATTACTAAACAGAATGGAAGCCTGACTTCTGCCTGATCCTTTGTCTTAACAGTCTCTCCGAAATGCAACATTAACTGTAAAGCTGTTTGCATTCAGTCAATGAATCATCAGCCAGCAGTGTGGTATGTGCCTGTTGTAGTCAATGAACAGACTATAATAATCCATTTAACATTTTCTGCATTGTGGTGGAGGTTCTACCCAACAGAGTAATGATGAGTCTGGTGGTGATGACAATGGTGATGCTTCTTCCCACAAATGTATTTTTACCTGTATGAGGCAGGAAATTGAAAAAAAAATGAAAAAAACTTTAAATCTAAAGAATAATGAAGGGTTATATCAAAACGTATACATTTAGACTATTCTTTTTTAATATTTAGACTTTATTCAGACGTGGCTGGGTATTTTTGAAAATGGTGATTTTTCATTTTCGTTTTTTTTTTTTTTTTTTAAATCCACACAAGGGCGGTTTTGAAAATATCTCTGTCCACACACAAACGCAAAAACACTTTCAAAACCAAAACTGCAAGTGACACGAGGTGGCTTCTTGTGGAAACACAAGTTGGCTTTTAAAATTGTCCCACCAACCACTTTCCCAACCAGGTCTCATCCAAAACTGGCGACGGGCGCTGGGGTGTGACGGTGTCTGTGTTGAATATAGTAGCGACAGCTGAAGCCTCAGTCTGACGCCTGTGTCCTTCATAATGGTGGGAAAGTAACTGTGTGTGTGTGTGTATGAGCTGTAAAATGCCCTAATAGCAAAGTCACCAGCAACAGTAGAAAATAGTAGAAAATCACAATCTACTGTAAACAATGGTGCACAAGCACCACAATGAAATATGCACCTAACGACCTTTGCATTTAACCCATCACACATGCACACGTGGAGCAGCGGGCAGCTATCAACAGCGTCCGGGGAGCAGTGTAGCGGGACGGTACCTTACTCAAGGGTACCTCAGTAGTGCCTGGGCTGGGACTTGAACCTGCTACCTTTAGGTCCCAAAGGCAGTGTCATAACCATTAGGCCACCACTGCCCAATGAATTCGCTGTTTTGACAAAATTCTTGGTTTTCCTCATCCACACATAAATGCAAAAACTGTTTTTAAAAACTCTTCACCTTGGAAGGCATTTTCAAAAATCTCATTTTCAGTGACCAAAAACGCTGTTTACATGTGGACGAAAGACCAAAGCGCTGAAAAAAAGCTATGTTTTCAAAAATACCCAGATATGTGTGGACAGGGCCTTAGTTTATGTGCATTGACACTGTGGCACCAGTTCCTCAAATTTCTTTCTCTTCTCAATGTTTTCAATCAGCTTTAGGATCAGTTTGAAACATTATTCCTCATGTTGGCGTTCAGCTCCTTCTTTACTATTTAAAAGTTTTATCTTTTATAAACCCAGAATTACAGAACACTGGGTTCTAGAGCTATGTTTTCATGAATTAGAAGCTTCTTTATCGCCATCTTAAACTATTTAATCATAAAGCAAGGAATAAATGCTAATTACTTAACAATGGACTTAACATTAAGCTATAAAAATAGCCTGTCATATCCAGATAATGTTAACTAAAGACTGAACACAGCCACATACAGTTTTGTGTTGCCCTTTAATATGCATTGTTAACATCAGTACAACAATATTTCGAATTTAAAAAGGGCTACACTAACATACAGTAGACTCCACAAATGTTGTAGGGTTTATATTTGAACACTTTATGTTTTTATACCAAAACTGAGGTGTGTGCTGCAGTTTCATTAGGTTGACAGGAGTTTTTGCCAGAGAATCTCTTGCTGAGAATGGCAACATTTGTGGATGGAGCATATATAGATCTATAGACGTCAGAGTACATGACGTCATTTTGTAGTTGACTCTTTAATGACCTTGTAATTTAGAAGATTCAGTGACCTTCGTGGGGAAAATACACAGGAGAAAAAAAAACAGCTCTGGAACATTTTCCTGGAGATCATTGTTCATTTTTCCCCCATCAAGAAAAATGACTTTGACCAACGGTTCTTATTTGGGTGTGTCACCAACTACAAAATGACACACGATCTCAGAAGTCCATTTCCAAGACAGCGTCTACACTGGTCCACAGTACATGTGGACTTTCATTCGCAGGGAGTAATAATTTGAAAGCCAACAATAGATCAACAGTAATCAGCAGGGCTGGACTGGGACAAAAACAGCCCGGGCATTTTCAGCCGAGACCGGCCCACCATATTTTGATGGAAAGACAATAAAGCCCATTATTCTATACAGTAGACTACTTACTTAGTGTAAACCAAAAGATTGCTTAGTGTAGTTAATTAGAAATTATGACAGAGAGGAATCCAGTAATATTTTCATTTATTCACCACATTACACAGCACAACACCACAGAATATTTCCTCAAACATGGCAACCTGTAAAAAGTGAAAGTAGACAGAGAAAGGACAGTGAGGAAATTATATGATCTGGTATCTAGAAAAATGTGGGAAAATACTTGGGTCATATACTTTATACATTATTTACTTAGAGAAACCACCTGGACAAACAATGAACAAAGTTTTATGGGATCCTAAAAAACATATAGCACAGACGAAAAGAGATGAGATGAATATTACATTTAAAAAAATGACAGATTGTGATTGAGTGATATTTTCACAGACTATATACTCACCACACCAATAAAGAGTAAGTAACAGCAACAGCAACAACAAATATTTCCTCAAACATGGAAACCTTTAAGGAGGCAGACAGAGAAAGGTGAGAAAGAATAATACTTGATGGGCTTGCTCAGAGGGTGGCACGGTGGTGCAGTGGTTAGCACTGTCGCCTCACAGTGAGAAGGTCCTGGGTTCGACCCCCGGGTTGGTCACAGGTGCCTTTCTGTGCGGAGTTTGCAAGCTTTGCAAGCATGTTCGCGTGGGTTTCCTCCAGGTGCTCCGGTTTCCTCCCACTGTCCAAAGGCTTGCAGTAGGTTGATTGGATTTGGAAAATCGCCCATAGGTGTGAATGTGTGCATGAATGGTTGTCTGTCTGTGTGTTGCCCCCTGATGGGTTGGCCTCCTGTCCTGGGTGTACCCCACCTTAGACCCGCAGTCAGCTGGGCTCCAGCTTCCCCGTGACAGCATCCTTATAAGAGAAAGGTTAAGGCTGGAAGAATACTGTTTGTATATACAATACCTCATTCTTATATAGTGGTTTTAACTGACTAAATTAATCAAATTAAATGACTAAAACACTAAGATCACAATCAGTATTGCGAAAACGCACAGCAGTAGAGAAACTCCATCGCTAGCATGATGGACCTATAATAAAATCTGGCTACTTTTAATTATTAGCAAGCACAACGAAAATGAACTGCACCCAAACTTGATTTATATCTGCCCCCCGTTAGACTGCAGCTCATCACTTCTTAGATTCCCCTCCACTTTCACCGGCTGCAGGTCTCTCCTCCTCCTGCCTCCCCTTACCCCTTATCCACCCGCCGGTGATGCTGCTTCACCATTGCCACTGCAAAACATTTGTGTTAACACATTTGGCAGCATATGCCTAAAGGGCTTGTCATCTTTTTATTAGAATTTTTCCACACCTCTTTACCGTTTCTTGCCAATCTCCATTTCGTTGAGCTCGTCTCTCGCTGTATGAGATTGACAGCCAAGGCCCAAGAGGAAAGGGGCCTCGGCCCTGGGCTGTAATTGGTCCAGCCCATAATTAATTTAGTCTAATGTGCCGATCTACCAGTTTTGTGAACCAATAGGTATAATAACTAATACCACCCATCACTTGTACCATTAGTTATTTATTTATTTATTTATTTAAAAGACATGGCCGGCCCAAATTTACCATCAGCCCACCGGACAAATGCCCGGTATGCCCGATGGCCACTTCAGCGCTGGTTACCAGTAAATTGGCTAAATCATCAACAGTGTTCACATTACAACAGAACTGTAGCACATCATATTTTCACATTTAATAAATCAAACAAATCAACCATTAATGCTTATAGCATCCACACGTTTGGGACGTTTACAAGACCAATCAATGTATATCGTAATTTTGCTTACTATACATTTTATCATTTCAGCATAACATTACATTTTGAAACTGAGGTCACAGGCAACTTCGAGTGTCAACAGCTGAGACAAAAGAAAGGTATTGGTAAGATCAAGAAAGTACAGATCAACACTGAATTTTTTAAGAGGGCATTGAAAAAAGCAAAAGGGAGAATAGAGGAAAGACATTTATCTTTATACATGCTCAAAGACTGATGCACTCTGACAGCTCCTCTCTCTCTCTCTCTCTCTCTCTCTCTTTCTTTCCCTGCGTATGTGCGCGCGTGTCTGTGTGTGCCCTTGGGAACCGATTATCCTCCACCATCTTCCATGTACTGTGACTCAACTATCCTTGTGTGTGAGCTAATAGACTGACCTTACCTCAGTGTATCATAATCTGATATCTCAGTGCAGTCCTTCACAAGTGAACGCATATACAGCTGAACACAAAAATAGTGAATACTGCCACTCTATGCTAAAATAAAAGACCTGTTTTACAGAAAAACAAATTTTCTTCACTTTTATGAAGCAGTTTGAATTGAATATAGTGTGTATACAATTCTTTCTTGAGTCTATACGATATCATATGAAGATTATGTTGCAAGAGAAGCTAATTTAAACATATTTACTGTTTTTGCAATGTCACAAAAACCAACATTTCAATGTATCGCATATTAATTTTCATGCCAGCAGTTTAAATCACCCATATTTTCATGATGTTATGAAGAGTGTTTCCATTGCTTTTTAAGAGGACATCCATCCATCCATTTTCTAAACCGCTTCTTTTGGTTCTGGGTCGCGGGGGAGCCGGAGCCAATCCCAGCTGACTGCAGGCCTAAGGCGGGGTACACCCAGGAGACAATTCACATTTATCAATCTAAAAAGCACAGATGCATTGCACATTTCTACAAAACCCATTTTCTGACAAAAGTTATCAAAACAGCAGTGTTCTGTACATCCCTATGTAGAACAAGTGCAACAGCTTCAGTACTGTTGCTCACCTGGACCACACAGATTAACGTTTCCCTGCTCTCCAACTCTCTTCTGCTTTAGTCAAAGAACAACTTGACCATTAGCTCATGCTGGAGTTTGGGTGCAGGGAAAAAAGAAACTACATTACAGGAGTGTTTCTATGATTGAGGTCATGAAACACTGTCCGATATATCGACCTGGTATTGCAGTACTTCCAGGAATGGTGCACCTCCTTTGGTTGGCAGTGGTGGCCTACTGGTTAGGACCTTGCCCTTGTAAACAGAAGGTTGCAGGTTCAAGCCCTGACCCGGGTACCACTGAGGTTCCCTTGAGCAAGGTACTGTCCCACTACACTGCTCCCTGGGCACTTCACATAACTCACTGCCTGCTGCTCCACATAAGCATGTGTGATGGGTTAAACACAGAGGTCACATTTCATTGTGGTGCACTTTGTGTGAGATTGAGTGTGTTCATAATGATGAAAGAAAGTCACCTACACTTCATTTTCTGGATTTGCTTGTCTGGGTTTAGCTAGCCATGTGGTTGTGTTTTTCTTTATGTAGTTCATGTCCTTAGTCTTGCCCCTTCCTAAGCTGTTCCTTGTTCCATGTTACCTCCCATGCCCAGTTGTCCCCTGTCTTGCCATGTATTTATAGTAAGCCCTCGTCTCTCGCAATGTCCTTGTCTGGTTTCTGGCATATAAATTTTCTATATCGTCAAGCTGTCGTTTGCCTTGAAATCTTTTGCTCCCATGTTTTTCAGTTATCTAGTGCTTTGCGTTTAATAAAAGTTTAAACTGCACAAACTCTGGCCTACTTCCTTAACCCAAACCTGACAGGAAGTGGATATTGTCTTTTTTTCACAAGTACACTTGAGAGCAAGGAAAAGAACTACCGTATGAAAACAAAGGAAAGTTCAAATCCATCAAATCTGAACTTTGGTAAAAGAGCCTTGTACTTTACCCCCCTTTGTAGCTCAGGAACTGTTGCAGTCTGTAGCTCATCCTTGGGTTGCCAAGTTTGCTGTAGCTATAGTGGAGCCCCACGCCTTTATAAATGTTCATTTCCTACAAAGGCCTTCTGGATTCTTTATTTCTGTTTCTGTGCTCATTGTGTTTGTTTTATTGAAAATATGTCCTTCATAATTAATGCACAAGACATGTAGCTGCTCGTTAGCTTCATTTCGGCTTTGATGGTTTGCCAAAAAGGCGAGTTTGCCTTCCTATTTCATATGGCCTGTCTCTACCTTGTCAGGCCGCTGCCTCAGCATTTTCTCTCGCCTCATTTCTCTATGAATCATGAGGCAAGCTTAAAGATGAAACGGGTCTCTTGTCATGAGGAGGATAAGAGATGGTGTTTGGGGGGGGTTCCTCTGTCTCTAACTGCCTGCGTTTCTTCATATACTGGGCCCTAAACTAATCAAAGCAAAACAGATCTATTTCTGTTTAAAAAAAAATCCTTTGTGTTCAGGAACAGCTGGCATGTACGGCTGCAAAATATATTAATCATCACTCTAATGTTTGCCTTTTTCTCCCTGTAGTGTAGTACTAACACTGAAAGACTGTTTAAAAGACTATTAGGCTTTACAAACATGCAAATGAGTTCTGGTTAAACAGACTCATCAAACAGAATTTGGTTAAACACCTCTGTCAGACACTCACTGAGTACATCCTTGAAGTGTGCGTGTGTGTGTGTGGGGGGGGGGGGGGGGAAACTCAACCCTGCCCCCCCAAAAAGAGTACTTCTTCCCCCTTCT
>JBBPDA010078434.1:0-12359 GCA_037974385.1 Arnoldichthys spilopterus | reverse complement strand
ACTTAAATACTACGTTGAAGGTAATAAGGTTTATGTCACTTAGAAATGCTGCTTATTGTGGCTGAAAAGCTAGTTCACAATACTTAAAATATTTTTTTAGATTAGGGTAGTTCTACCAGCAGTTGGCATAACCCTAATAATTGCCTTAAATCTTTTGTTGTTGACCCAGTGCTTTACTTTTTAGAATCTCAAAATACTTGATGTAAGATAATGTAAGAGGCTAAATTCTAAAATAAGTGATTTGATTTCAAATCAAAATTATTGACACAATCCAAATATTTTGATTAGTGTCTGGTTTTGTTCATTTTGCCCATAGTCACTACATATTTGCACATAGCATTAATGTGTGAACTTGAGCCCACAGTATATTTCATTGTTTACTTCAGGGCAAACTAGATCCAACTAATGAGCCCTTAATTTTGCCACATTTGTTTCTGTGGTTAAAATGTTAATTCAAAAGAGCAATTTTTTCTACAGTAGCAACTGGTTAGATGTGCAGTAGCAGAATCGGGGACCTCAAGGAACACTAAAATAAATATCTTGCAAAACACACAATAGCATCCATATGATACTAATGCCAGTATATTTACCATTTAAACAAGGTAATGTCATCTGGGACATCTTTGTTTTAGAGAAAGGGCTCTCACTGACAGAGAACACTACAGGCTTTAAACTGTCATCAAGTACTTGGCATTCCTTCTTTCTGATATGGACACTCTTAACACCCGACTTTGGCAATGGTGTTACATTTTCTAGGTCGTCTTTTGTTGTGCCCTGAAGAATGATTTGAAGTAATGGTCTTTGAAGCTGTTCTTGATGCCTTGGTTTCAAGGTTCCCTCTGTGGCTGACCACAGAAAGCAGAGGGGGCGGTAGGGTGACTCACACTTCAGCACTTACGTGTCTCCTGACACTGGAGATCACACCATAAGCAATGTGCTGTACTTCCATTGTCTTTCTGAAAAAGCAAACCTTCTTTTCAACAAAGCCTTTTGAATGTTTGTCATCCAGAAAGAATGTACACACCTGGGACCAAACATGGAGAGTGTTTGTCTAGTTAGAATGTTTGTCCAGTTTTTTTTTACTTTTGCACATTGTGTTTCACAGATTGGCATGATTTTTGCATTGGTTCTATACAAGGTTTTGAATATTTGTCTTTAGAGTACAGTATATTGTGGATAATTAACTTTATATTCGGGGGTATTTAAAAGTTTGGGAAATTCTTTCTATATTTCTGTATAGATATGCAGACATAGATATCCTCAAACAGTGGTAAATTTTCCTCATCCTCAATAACTACATAGCAAAACGTTTTTCTCATTTGTTTATCTGGCAGAAATACAGAAAATTTTAAAGAGCTCACAAACCTTCAAGCACCACTGTAAATTATATGATATTCACAGTATACCTGCTTTTAAAAATATATAATTTCTTCTATACTTACTAGTTTTAAAGAAAAAAGGTTTTTTTAGTCGGAAGGTGACATTTTTGTAATGTATTGACACCAACTGCTCAGATGGTCATCCTCACCACTGTATTTTTCACATCCTCGTGCCATGTGTCAGACGCTTTGGAGATGGTGGATGGTTGTCAAAGCCATGAAGGGCGTCTACATCAAGGCTATTATGTTTTAAGGCTGCTTAAATCAGTCTTTGAGCAGACTGAGGAGAAGGAGCTGAAGGAGCTGGCTAACTTGGTGAAGGCAATGGTGAGGAAGATGGAAAGGTCCCTCCAACCGGAGGAAGATTTTGGGGGGGCATACGGGCTCAGAGCTGGTTTGGATGAGCAGCTCGGAAGATGGGACTAGTCTCTAGCCTAGTCTGCTGCTCAGGGCAGCAGTCCTTGTCCAGTAAAAGGGATTTTTGGGACTCCAAAGAGGGTAGCTGACCAGGACTTTGCAGCTTTAGTTCTCAGCCTCAGGCTCAGTATCGGCCTCAGACTAAATTTCCTGTGTGTCCTCAGCCTCAGTTTCCTGTGTTTATGTATTCCCAGCTTCAGCCTAAGTTACCACAGATTGTATTTGCCATAGTTCCTGCATTTGTTCAGATTTCAGTGTCTCAGTTTTCTAGTGTACCTGTTCTTGTTCTTGTGCTGATGCCAGTTCTGTTTAATTCCTTGACCTGTCTTGATGTCTTAGCCTTGTTTCTGTCCTTAGTCTGTGTTAGTTTTTTTCTGTTTCAGTCTTCTTCTGGTTATTCAGTTCCTTGTCTTATTCTTTAGCCTTTGTTTGTCCAAAGTCCATGTTTCCAGTTTTTGTCTTAGTCCTGGTTCTGTTCAGTCTCTTGATGCCCTAGGAGTGGCTCCTTGAGGGGGGGGATCTGTCACATCCTCATGCCATGTGTCAGTCTCTTTGGTCTGCCATGTGCTTTTGACATTGTGTGTTTTCTTTCCTACTCCCGCCCTTGTCCTACCCTTGTCCTGTTTCTTGTCTCCACCTATCCAATGTGTTCCTTCTTCTGCCCTTCTATTTAAGCCCTTGTGTCTCTTAAGTCAGCATTGATTATCTGTGATATTTTCGTGATTTAGTTTCGTTCCTGTAATTATATCTCTGTCAACATTCATAGTTAACTGTAGTTTCTCAGTGTCTCGTTCATGTTTGCTGTTCATTTGTGTTAATTAAATATTGCCTTTAATATCCTCCAACTCACGCCTACTTCCAATCATCAAAACCTCACAGTGTTTTTAATATTTTGGTTATATTTACACTATAGTATTAACCACAATGTCTTCTACAGTATTAAGAGCAAACTTTGCCTAAATCATGATTGTTTTCTCATCCCAACCATTGTTTAAACCATACACTGAAAATCTTTATGCCCAATGGTTATTTAAAGAGCTGGGAAGTTGTGTACTGATGAGCACTGATGTCCTAAGAGTGGTATAAAATGGGTGGAATCTGGCAATAAATAGTGCTGTCACAAATAAGCCCAAAATTATTTGTCAAAATACTGTTTTCCTTTATAAAGTCATAACAAATGTGCTTTTTTAAATATTCAAAAGTACACAAATGTTCATTTGTTTTAAAAACATTTTGAAAAATATAGTCCTTTTATAATGGTCTTCATATCTATATGAAATCTGTGTGGTTATATGAAGCTGGTGATGAGAAGGTGAAAAGGAATTTCATGCCAATAAATGGAAGTGGAACCCAATTGACTGTGTGCATAATAAACCCTTTATCTCATCACAGACAAGTGAGACAATGAATTTATTGCTGCTTTGTCAAATGTGGACAGTTGAACAGTATCACACAAATGTAATCAAAACCACAATCAAAGAAAACCTTAATCTCACTATTCAGTCTGTTGACAGCCATGTGCATGGCCTTCTTTAGTGACTGAGGATGTGAAAACGCAGACAGTAGAATGATCCAGACATAAGAGAGTTGCTTTTGTTCAGATCGTTGATGTGTGACAAAATGCGGTGTTTCCATTCAGTAAATCAAACAAGTGGTGTATTCACAAAAAGACAAATAACAAGGGACTAATGAGACAACTGGAATACAGTGCTGCTGTAGACAGAAAAAGCTAATCTTAGACCCCTGTGTGACTGAATTATGACCTTTCAACAATATACTAAGAAGAGCTTCATCAGAATTGGTCCAGAAATGCTGAAACAACTGTTCTCATCTGGGTGGAGAGGTCAAATTCTTTGAGCAGCATGCGTTTCACACAATGTCGTAGTTGTACAGTAAAATCACACTATGAAAAAAAGCAATGTGTCACTTGAGGCTGTTTTATAGGTTATTTATTACAAATAAGAACCCAACACAAAACCTTGAGTAGATTAAGGTGCATATAAAACAATGACATAACAATATGCTAATAATAAATTTATTATTAATAATAATCCCAATACATTCTACCACCAATAAATGTAATTAATAACAGTTAGTTTTCAATGTGATTGAATGTGATATATTCGAGAGAGCAATCGCTTCCAATAATGGATCATTTGCTTCTGCTTTTGATATATCATATTATTAAACCGATGCTCAAACTTAAATTTTGCAGTTAAACCTAATATCAAAATTCAGTTAGCAGATAAAATGTATAAGGAGAAACTAATCCATGAGGCAAAGAAAAGTGAGCTGTATGAGTCTTCCAATTGTCACGTCTTCTGGAGGAAACCTGGACACAGATGCAGGTACAGAAAGTCTTTTATTTTTTTAGGCAGGCAACAGTACAAGAGGAAAGGCAAGTTCGAGGTCAGGCGACGATGACCGGTGTTGGCTGCCCAATGGAGGAAGTTCCCCTCCTTCTTTAGGAGGAGCCCTTTCCCTCACATCTTCCCCCTCCTGACGGATGACCCTCTGCGTCCTACAAGGCCTACCCCTCTTCCGGGGGGTCGACCTCTCCAGTCTACGTCGATGAAAATCATCCGTCAGATAGGGGTCTAGACTGACTAAATATTGAAGTTTGTTTCCCCACCTCCTGCTATCCAGGATGGTGCGCACTTTGTAAGTGGAACCACCCTCTAATTCCAGGGCAGGCAGGTGGGCTTCAGTCAGGACAGCCTCAGCCAGGGGTTTCAGAAGTGAAACATGGAACACAGGAGAGATACGGTAAGACTTAGGAAGCAAGAGTTTATGATACATTGTTCATTTGCTTAATCACTTTAAATGTTCCCACAAACCAGGGGAAGAGCTTTTTAGAAGGCAAGTGTAGCTTAAGGTCCCTTGTGGAGAGCCATACCCTGTCTCCTGGCCTGAACTGGGGTCAGACACAATATCCTCAGGAATATCATAGTACCTAAAAACATGGTTAAACATTGTTTCAGCCAACTCTAAAGCTTAGGGCAACTTAGGCATAGGAATGAGTCTACAACTCGTTGAAAAATGGTCAATAATTGCTGTAATGCATGAATTTCCCTGTGATTTGGGCAAGTCTGTGACAAAGTCTATGGCAAGGTGGGACCATGGCCTTTGGAGAATCTCCAGAGGCTTCAACTGCTCCATTGGAAACTGTCTTTGTGGCTTAGAAATGGCACATATAAAACAATACCTGACATACCGCTCCACGGTTTCTCTTAGTCAGGCCACCAGAACCTCTCTGACAACAGCTGGTGAGTTTTGGTAATCCCCGGGTGCACCGTTGCTATGCTCATGTGTACCTACCTCACCAGTTTGTCTCTTAGTGTAGCTGGCACAAAAGCCTTGTCGGCTGGGCACCCTGGAGGTGTGATCTCCCTGCGGCTCTCTCAGGATCTCCTCCTCTATCTCCCAAAACATGGATGTGGCGAACACAGACTCAAGCAGAATGATCCTGGACCCTCCTCCATTTGGCAAGAGAGAGCATTGGCTTTGCCATTCCTAGTGCATGGTCTATAGGAGATGGAGAAATCAAACCGAGTAAAGAATAACGCCCCCCTGGCCTAGTGAGAGTTAAGACATTTGGCCATGCACAAGTACTCCAGGTTTTTGTGGTCCATGAACACCATGAATGGGTACTTTGTGCCCTCCAGCCAGTGCCTCCACTCCTCCACGGCCAGTTTAAGTGCCAGCAGCTCTCTGTCCCCCACGTGGTAGTTCTTTTCCACTGGGGTCATCTTCCTGGAAAAGAACGCACAGGGGAACAGTTTACCAGACTCACCAGTTCTTTGTGATAGGACGGCACCCACCCCATAGTCTGATTTGTCCACCTCCACCACAAAGGGTTTCTCTCAGTCAGGATGTTGGAGTATGGGTGGCTGTTTGAGCTTGTTGAATGCCCCCTCCACCCCCTCTGTCCATCTAAGGAGTCATGTGTTGATCATCTGGTTTTTGAGCAAAGAGGTGAGTGGAGCCACAACAGAACTGAAACCTCTTATAAACTGCTGATAGAAGTTTGTGAACCCTAAAAACCTTTGCAACTCTCTAACGGTGGCTGGTTTGGGCCAATGTACCACTGCCTGTACCTTACTGTTGTCCATTCTTACCCCTTTCAAACTGATAATGTACCCTAGAAAGGGCACAACTGAAGCATGGAATTTGTACATTTCTGCTTTCATGAAGAGTCAGTTCTCCAGTAACCTCTGCAGCATGGCTCTCACATGCTGCACATGCTCCTCTCTAGTCCTTGAATAGATAAGGATGTTGGCAATATACGTTATGCCATTTCTCCCCAATATATCCTGAAATACCTCATTGATGAAGGACTTAAAAAACTGCTGGCACCAACGAAATCCCATATGGGACCACGAGATGTTCGTAGTGCCTGTTGGTTGTGGAGAAGGCAGTTTTCCACTTGTCCCCAGCCCAGATTCTTACCAGGTAGTAAGCCAACCTAAGGTCCAATTTCATGAATATAATTGCCCCGCTTACCTGCTCAAGGGTCGCAGGCACTAAGGGCATCGGATAATGGAAAGGCTTGAGAACCACATTTAATCCCCGATAATCGATGCAGGGTCTCAAATCCCCGTCCTTTTTCTGAATGAAAAAGAACTCTGTTGACGTGGGGGAAGAGAAGTGTCGGATTTAACCGACAGCCAGAGCCACCTGAATATACTTTTCCATAGCTTCTGTTTTAGCTCAGGACAAGGGGTAAGTATGACCATGGGGTGGCATGCATCCTGACTGGAGTTCTATCACGCAATCCCAGGATCTGTGCTGGGGCAGTTGGGAAGCCTTCTTTTTACTGAATATGTCTAGGAAATTGTGATACTTCTTAGGTATCAAACTTGGGGAATCATTCTCCTGAGCCCTCAATACTAGTAGTGGCACAGGGCAGTTTAATGCAATTACGATAACAATAAGGAGACCATTCTATTTTCTCAGCTTAGCAGCAAGAAATACGCAGGTTGTGTCTACGTAACCACGGCAACCTGAGTATTATCTTGTGCGTTGAGGCTGTAATAAAATGAAATTGCATAATTTCCCTGTGCACAGCTCCAACTGTCACGAGGGCCGGGTAATTTTGCTCACCTGGCCCCCTCCTATGGGCCGCCCTTCTACCACCAGCACAGATATTGGATGCTCCAGGTAAGTGAATGTTAACCCCAGTCTCTTGGCGAGGTGAGTGAAATGAGTGGTTAGCAAATGCTACAGGGACTATAAAGGGTCTAGTCAATTGCTTAGCTTCTCCACTCACCTCCCTCAAAGTTTCACAAGACCTGAGAGGCCATGATGCAATGGTAACTGCATTGTGTCAATTTGCATCAGTTCTTTGCTAGCTTCCAGGGGTGGGATTGCTGCTCTCTGGGGTGGTTTCCAGGTCTTCTTTTCCCTGATCAGATTGTCCAGATGAATGGACAACCTGATCAAGGAGTCCAGGCTCAATTTCAAACCCGAGCAGACGAGTTCTGTTGGGGTCTCTGTCATATTTTTCTGGTTTTGCTACACTCCCCTTGGGATGGCTCCGAGTGGTAGTGCCCAAGCTTGAAATCGATCATGGACTGGATTCCGGGGCTGAGGGCAGTGGCACTTCCATGATAACAGGCTGTTGAGTAGCCATCCACTGCAAGACCTGGGTTAGCTCCTCCAGGCTGGAGTGGATGTGCTGGATGTCCTGCTGGTGTTTGCTGAGCAGCCTGCCTTGTTCCACTACTGCTTGGATGAGTTCTGCCACGTTGGTTGTGGGGGATTCGGGTTGCCCTGCTGCATCCATGGAAGCAAAGCTTTCTGTCAAGTCTTCTGGAGGAAACTGGAGCGCAGATGCAGATACAGAAAGTTTTTTATTTCTCTAGGCAGGCAACAGTACAAGAGGAAAGGCAAGTTCACGGTCAAGTAGTCAAAGGGTCGAACGAGAGCAAACAGGCTATTGTAGATACTGAGGCAAAGAATAAACGGCAAAAGGCTAAGGGAAAAGGCATGAAAGAATCTAACACTATGAGATGGCACTGAATACTGTGCATGAGTATGGAGTAAGCTTCGCACTCGTCTGTGTTCATGGCGTGGTTATATGGCCCTGGTGAATAGATCCCTTACAGCCACCCCCTGGAGGGGGGCTGGTCCAGAGGGCTAGAACTCAGGCGACGACGACTGATGTTGGCTGCCCAATGGAGGAAGTTCCCCTCTTTCTTCAGGAGGAGCCCTTTCCCTCACACCAATGTTTATAATGACATTGGTGTTTCAGTTTCCATTTATGTTTTTAGTCTAAACTGAGCTACTGATATTGCTATTAAATGAAGTATGTTAGGTGTCCTTTGATTAAAAGTTAGATGTAATGTAAAAGTTTTTGTAATGTGATATTTGAGTTGCATTTATGTTGCTATTTTGATTCACCTAGTGTATATTATTTTTTGTTAATAATGTGTCAAATTTCTTAAAATCTAATATTAAAAACATAGGCTTCATTTTGGTCTGGGAAACTGATCCCTAGGTAGTTAATAAAGCAAAACTCCATGAGACGTAGTGTTGTGGGTGTTCTTAGACACAATGCTTTTTATAATGTAAGGCATGCACATGTTTTACTGAACAGCACCAAAACAGTTTATTAGTATATTAAGTGTTTTTTTAAATAAAGATATGACTCATTTTTAAAATCAAAGTAATAATTGTTTTTACTGAAGTAAACCTTGTCTTCAGACAAGGCTTCAGAATATTTTGTTCTACATAGGTTGTTATATATCTGTCAGAAAAAAAAACATTCTGGGCACATAATGTAACAACTCAAGTCACTTTAAATATTTGTTATTGGTTGCCATGACACTTTGACAGTGAAAACAGCAGTTGCCATTTTTCAAATCATGTAGAAAACGGAAAAATGGAAAAAATTGAGATACAAAGTTCTAACCAGGAGCGTAGCACAAATTTCTGGGGCTTATACAAAAACAGTTTTCTTGGGCCCCGCAAAACTTCCTTTCTCAACATACTTCATTGTACTTTATAAAAATAATTTATATGCTTTTTATATTGATTTTCAAGAATTATAATTATAATCAAGAATTACTTCAAGGCATAAAAGATAAAACATTATTTTAGTTTTCTACATTAACAAAATACTTTATTTATGAAAAATAATCAAATTAAATTTGACTGACTAGTCATTTATTATTTAAACAGACAAAAATATACTAACAAATCAACGTCTTGTGTTTCATTATCATGAAATACTAAAATGTGCAGGTAGAACTGTTGTTTAAAGCCGTATTACACTGGAGGGAAAGCTGTTGTATCAGCACAGCTGTGATTTCTTCCTCGTGCCTATAACCGCATCACATCCATGCTGATATTCAGTACAACAGCGCTCTCTCTTGTGTGATATTGGTTGGTAAATATTAGTTTAATATAAATTTTTTTTCGAATTAGTGCTATTGCAATGGTGTGGTGTTTGTAGACAACAATTTATTTAGGCTTTACCTCAGATTACAGATGTAACCAAGGCATCATCTGAAAGTGTATCAGACGTTCTTTCAATGGGTTGTGTCAGAGCAGTTTTTAAGCAGTGGTATTCAAATGGTTTAGAACTATGGGATATTACATGTTGTCTGTTTTCACCTGTACTCATCTTAGGATTGTAAACACTTGTTTTTCCATGTTTAGCTTTTCCACTCTCTTAAATTTCCTTTCCTTTCTTTTCTTTGCCTGATTTCGCTTTCTTTGAAAAGGACATTTTGCAAGGCTACTAAGAGTGTTACAGCAGAATGGACACAAAATACATTGTGTCTAGCTAAAAAGCCCGGTGTGGGTAGACTAAACTATTTTGTGCCTTTGCAATGGGTGAAAGTGGCATGGGCTCATAAACTACATTTAAGATACAAAATTTAGTCAACTGATTCATTTAGCAAATACATTTAATTTACATCAGTTATTAACACTCATTATATTCCATCTCTCCCACTTGGTTTAGGTCAGTTATGGTCCAAACAGCCACTGGATTTCACTGTCTTTAATTAGTAGACCTTTTCAGTGAGTTTCATTACCAGGAATTAGACAAAGATTGCTAGTTGCAAGTGTTTCTATTACACACATTTGAGGAAGTACATTTGTATTTTTCTGGGAAGTTTTAAAAGAATCTAAGAATTATATTAGATTTTTACTAATTCGTTCATGTATTCAGAGTTTTATGGTAAAGAGAAATCTCACCTGTTTGATAGAGGCCTATAATTAAAAGAAAAGCATGAGGTTGTTGAACAGAAAATTAACTGATATGGTTGTATAATTAATATCTAATTAAGTGTTATAAAAATGCATTGTTTATTTTTTTGGTGTGGCCATTAAAGGGTTGATAAATTGGTGCCCCGTTTAGTCAGTCCCACTTTTCACCCCTCTATGATGCCTCTATGAAGGTCATAACACTTATAAGAAATGAATGACAACACATTCTCACAGTGCACAAAAACAAGTCAGTGTGTGTGCGAGTGAGTGAGAAAGAGGAAGAAAGAGAGCATGTGTTTGAAAAGACAGAGAATACTGCTAGCTGTTAATCCTATAATGCTCCATTAGATCTTAAGAGACACAAATGCCCCATTATGGCCAGAGCCGAGGCACAGAAGCCGTTCATCACTGGAGACAGTAAAAGCAGGCTGACCGGTGAACGGTGGCCAGCACTCTCTTCTCATATGTCTCTTGTGGCTTTTACCATTTACAGCAGTCCAATTACGCCATTTGATAAACAGCAGTGACATCATCCCTGCCACATTTCAATGTTAGTCCTTATTTCATCAAAACATTACCCTTTTATTTGGGTAGAGAATAGTTTTATAATGAGCTCAACTGAAAGACTCCAACGGCTTACAATGCTTCATCATACCTTTAAATCCATAATCAATAAAGGCCAGCTTCAAGCACCACACATTCCTGAAAACAGCTGTTGTTGAGCGACAGTCTTTCAAAGAAACATGCCTATTCTAAAAAAAAAACTTTGTGTCATCTTTTTTGTTCTGATTTTAAAGTCATGACTACTGATAGGCCCATCTGTCACAATATTTACATGCAGACAGCTCTATTTCAGACAGCTGATTGCTTTTAGTGCATTTGAGTGCAGGCTTTATAGTTTTGATTTTTAGCTTTTTGTTTTTTTCCTTTGAAATTCTTTTTACTGCCCAGTGCTTAAAAAACCCAAAGATGTGAGGATACATAGTGGTGGATACTACAGTAAAGACATTTAAAAGACACTGCATAGGCACTCAAAAAAAAGGAAATTGCTTGTTGGTTTAAATTAATTTTCTTGTTGAAGTTACCTAACAAATGTATATAACTGAATGAGTCATTTGTGTTGGGTTTATTGAAGTCAAAGTCCTAGTAGGAAAGTATGTTCACTCAGTAGCCATTCTGGCAAATTTACCCAGGCAGTTATTCTCAATTTTACTAGGCCAGAATCCTGAGTATTTCAACTGGACAGAGACCAAAAAAACCCAACAGACTAAAAGCCACATAAAACAACTGACAAATCTGGACATATGTTGTATAAATACTGTAATATCTGGCTCAAAAAAGCACACAAAATAACTTGTTGTTTAGGTCCTTATGGCTACTGCACATGCACATATCTCTTCAATAATGGGGCCTTAACCAGCTTGCAGTTAATTTTACTAAAGAACGGGATTTCCCCATAAACATATAGCATGTTGACTGTTGCAAGCTACCCCATTCAATTTTCATTAAGTGAACTGTCTCTGTACCTGGTGAACTACAGCGAGTGGTTTACTCAATAAGTGTTTTAGTTTTTTTATCAATGCAATCTTGCTGAAAAAGGCTAAATTTGCAGAGTGGAACTTTTGTGCAACTTCATCAACATCAAACGAAACTGGACTTGCATTAGAAACAGCCAATCAAAACACTGATATCACAAATTTAACACAAACTTATTACAATGGAGCACAGCTCTGATCCTGGATATCTGCCCACTTGGAGAGATCAGATACAACACACCTAACCTTAATATTCAGATACCACTGAAGGTCTTCATTTCCTTGGTCAGGCATGTTAGATTTGTTTTGGAACTAAATCTTGCAGGGTGGTAGATCCCCAGCACCAGGATTTATCATAGATGTGATCAGTCGCAGGGGGTTATTGTATGGTATTATATGGTCACTAGATAAAAAAATTAAAAACTGCTTTTAGACATTGTTTCACATATATTAAACTTGCTTTTGACCACAAAAGCAAAGATTTACAAGCTAGTAGTCAGGGCAAGAGCAGATCAGCAACCTAAGCTGGACATGTTATGTGATAAGGCATTGCTGTGTTAAAGACTTTTAACAATTGAGATATGATGCATTACACAATTTATACAATTTTCCCTTTACCCCAGTGTAGCTGTTTGGAAAAGATGTGTTTGAGGGTCAAAGGCTCTAAAAAACATTTCTCTCTTGATGGCTATTAGATTTTAAAAGCCCTGTATAATTTGTAATGAGTACTTATAGCCAGCAAAATAGAGGAGAGAAAATCTATACAATTCTATGCCAATTGTATGTGTGTATATATATATATATATATATA
>JBBPDA010078413.1:1274-12361 GCA_037974385.1 Arnoldichthys spilopterus | reverse complement strand
ACACACACACACACACACACACACACACAGACACACACACACACACAGACACACACACACACACAGACACACACACAGACACACACACAGACACACACACAGACACACACACAGACTCACACACAGACACACACACAGACACACACACAGACACACACACAGACACAAAGACAACTCCAAGCAGACTCTCTCCATCTGAAGCACAACACTGAACTCCAACCCATCAGTGCAAGCTGTACAGACTACATTACGCTGCCAGCAACAGCCACATTACACTTTAACTCCCATATAATCCTGCTGTTAACTTTCAATAAAGTAATGAGCGTGTGTGTGTGTGTGTGTGTGTGTGTGTGTGTGTGTGTGTAAGTACCTACACTGCTATACATGAATCAAAATATCTCATTTTAAAATATGGGAGTGGGAGAGAGAGAGACTGGACTCATGCATTTAAACAGAAATTGGATTTCTCCCCCCCAAAAAAATTATAAAAAACCCAAAATGTTTAAAGCTGACCATGGGAGCAAGATAGTTAAATCATGCCCACAACTTAGTAAGCTAACAAGGTGTGTATTAGTACATTAGGATCACATTCATGCTTTAGTAAGCTATTTTTAATATTTTTCAAAAACAATTTGCTAATTTTTTTTTTTTTAGAACAAAAACAAAAGCTGGTATTAACAATGAGCCAAGTGGGTGTTTCTGCTTCAACTGCTTGCACTAATGTTACATGTTTTTAGTCATATGACTGGCATGGAGCCTTGTAGAGCAAAAACATTGCAGCAAACTCTGGACACTCCATACGAGAACAAACTGTAAAAAAAGTATTAGACACTTACAATCCCAATTCAGCACCCACAGCCATGTCAGTCGCTAAAAACAAAGCCCCTGCCAGAGTTACACTTATGCCTATATTTTAAAGAATCATTGCCACAAAGATAAATGTATGTATTTTAGGTGTCGATGGTCCATAATGGTGCTTACTAATGTTTAAGCAGGTTTGTGACTAAAGGATTACTGGTTTGAATCCCTGAATCAGCAGGAAATCACCCATGGCTGGCCATTGCTGTTGAGCAAGACACCTTACTCCCAACTGCTCCCACCCACTGCTTGAGATGTGTGTGTGTGAGAAACTATTTACAGTTCTCTGTGTGTGGGTGTCTGTCTGTCTGTTTGTGTATGCCCACTGCTCTGGATCAGTAAAATGCAGAGACCAGATTTCCCTTCAGGGAATAAGCCATTTGTCACTTGAAAGTGAAACTGACTATTTGTCATTGTGAACACACTCGAGCACCACAACGAAATGTGACCTTTGCATTTAACCCATCATACGTGCACACGTGGAGCAGTGGGCAGCTATCAACAGCGCCCGGGGGAGCACCTGGGCCGGGATTCCTAACCACTAGGCCACCACTTGCCAAAAAAAAGGATAATGGAGCATAAAAATAAAATAAAAATAACTCCTAAAGTAGGTCTTCAGGTCAACAAAAACTCAGCCCTGTCAGAACAATTATGTAGAGATAAAATGACTAAAAAAGACATTGCTCAATGCAAAGATGTTTGTACTTTAGGCCATTCCTTCCATTCCCTCCTCAGGGATGAAGGTACTAATCTGCAATCTCCTCTCTCGTTTTTCGTTCTCAGGTAGCAATGTGTAGAGGCATAACTCCAGCTTTAACTTCATGCAAATGAACAACGATCATCCAACCTTTTGCCCTCCCGCTGAGCTGTCTTTTGTGTTCCCGTTGAACAAAATATCTGCCAATACAGTAGACCAGTCCATTTTTAGGTGCATTGTCCACTATTTAAGTTTCCTCCATAGCTAACAGTCTATTCTAAACATTCATTTGAAGTCTCTCAACACCTACCCCACTTACACATGGATCTGCAAAAAGAAAAATGGGAAAGAGGGTACATGTAGGCTAATTTTAGTGCTTCCCTGACCAAATGCAGTCTGGCAGCATTTCATAAACAATGCAACGCCAATGAAGGAGATTGGTCCCAAGTGTGCAAAAGTAAATTTGGCAGAGGTGAAGAGGGTACAGATCTGTCCAGACCCACAATGCACAATCACTTCCCTTTCAAGCCTCCTAGACTAGTATCCACACAGTGTCAGTGAACCCTGGGAGTCAATGACACTATCAGCAATTCACCAGTTGTTCTTCCTTGGTTCACATTTGACAGGTAAGAACAACTACACACCTGGAACACTCCACAAGACCAGGGGTTTTGTAGATGCCCGAACACACACACACACACAAGATTAGATTTTGCAAATAAAAACATTTCAGGTCATCTATGTTTTCAGTTTTGGCAGGTTTTTTTTGGCCCATCACAAAAAGCAGTTCTGGCAGCTTGGAGTGAAACAGCCATTATTGTTGCTTAGCACCTAGTTGTCACATTAAATGATACAGGTATAAGGGAGAAAATGCCATCACCGCAGTGTAAAAATTTCTCTAGCTTTTACAGTGCAAGCGTCTAACAGCACCCATAGTACTTTGGATTTATGGGGCATTTTGTACCGTGTGATCTACGTGTACGTTTGTGTATGAGTGAATGCATGTACAAAAATCCTGCCAATCAAACCAGTCACTCCTCGCTCTCAGCTGGAATCTTCTGCTGGAGAAGAACAGTCACTTCAATCCCACATTAGAAGGCAATGTGTTGGAGAACTCTTCTTCTGCTTGCCCTGCATGGAGGCCTAATTCTTGTGGAGCTTCTGCTGCTAAAGCAGTGGGTGCAGGAACTCTGTGTGAGTGTTTAAACACACATGGAATCACACAGGTACCACTGCAGCGACCCAGCAAGCAAGCAGCTTCAGGTCAAGTACAGATGGTCTGATGTCTGTGTGAGATCAGCACTGTGTGCCATATTTATGAAAGTGTGTTACAAAGTGTACGTTTAATATTCATGTCTCTCAGACAAGCTTTGCAAGACAGTACTCACACTGAATGAAATACACAGCTAAGTGAAAAAAGATCGGATTGAAATAGTTTTTTTCAACATGTGAACAAAAACAAATCTGACATTTTTAACTAATTGGAATGTTGTTGAGGGCAGATTTTTTATGTCAGAGACTGGTGGACAATTGTGCAAAACACCTAGCAAGAAGTTATTACTGCTAGAGGAGGCAATGTTAGCTTCTGAGGCCAAGAGTGTACGTACTTCCTCCACAGAATAATACCATCTGCTGCCATTTATGTTGAATAAATGCCTGTAAAAGCTACTTTTCCTTGTGCACATCATCTTTATCTGTAGGCACTGTGCTAAAAATGGTTAAGTGTTTGCTGTTCAAATATGTTAATAAAAAAAATTCTATAGGGTGTACTTATGCTCACGACTGCAGATGTAACTGATGAATATATTCAACATTGTGACAAACGGATTAAATCTGCCATAGTTTTCACTACTTAATACAAAATAGCAAATATTCCATGATATGATGATGCCACATTCTGGTGTAGTGCTGTGCTACAAAGCTGGTGTGACGTTAGCTCAGAGCAATATTCGCACTGTGTTTGTTGTCAGCTGTTATTTAACCCTGCATTAAATGTGGTTGGGATGTCAGAGCTCAAAATTATATCACTTTTAAATCGCAAAGTGATTAAGAAGACATTTGCCTCTGGGAAAGTGTTTTTTTTTTATTTACAAGTCAGTGTAACAACCCAACTTTGCCACTGATGCAGGGATTTAGATCAGGACCCAATTGCAGGGGGGCTAAGAGACACTGCCTCCCCACCTGGGGCTTGAACCTGCGCCGTCATGTTTCCAAGGTGAGTGTTATCCATGGCAGCAGACATGCGAGCAATACTAGATGCGTTATGAGGCCCAGCGCCAGAATACAGGTGCTAAGTACACTAATGGAAAATGATTGGGCTTCCACAGTTTCCTGCTGACATTATTTGTAAACAGTGCGGTGGTTGCTAGCATACACAACTAGCAAAACTGGGCCAGCCCTGGGGGCTGCCGGTAAAGGAAAGACTCCTGGGCTTAAGGGAAAAGGTGGAATGGACCTCTGTAAGCAAAACAAAACAAACAAAAAAAAACACAAAAACACTAATCACTAATTTGTACTTGTACTAAATTATGTTAATAACACTTGTTGTAACAAATGGACTACATTTTACATCAAAACACTGAAACTAAGGCATAATGCTGCAAAAACCACAATGAAATACACATATAAGCCATAACACTGAAATCACTACCAGGTGAAGTGAATAACAATCTCATTATAATGAAACCTGTCAGAGGGTGGGATATATTAGACAGCAAGTGAACAGTCAGTTCTTGAAGTTAATTTGCTGGAAGCAGAACAAAATGGGCATGAAGATCTCAGGAACTCTGTCAAGGGCTCTACTGTGATGGCTAGTTGACATGGTCATCTCCAAAACGGCAAGTCTTGTGGAATGTTACCGGTATGGAGTGCTTAGCATCTACTAAAAGTTAACGACAACAGGTAAACCGGCAACTGTGACCAAGGCTCACTTACGTGCATGGCGTGCCAAAGCCAGCACATCTGGTCAGATCCCCCAGAAGCACAAAACGTAAATGCTGGCTTTTTTAGAAGGGTGTCAGAACACACAGTGCACCACAGACAGAGCTGTTTTGGCAGCATGAGGGGGCCCAACTCAATATTACGCAGGTGGTTTTAATGTTATGGGTGATTGGTGAAATCATTGGGGGATCATATGGCAAACTTTGCTTTTGTTTGACCACAAAGGAAATGTGTCACAGAGAGGCATCTGAATGATAATGGTACTGCAATAAAGTGAGGGAAAACCACAGAAGGTATAACAGTTCAGATGAATAAAATAATAGTTTATTTTTGTATTTCCAGCTCCACAGCATAAACTGTAGAAGTAAATAGGCCCACACACATGCCCACACACAGGCAGACAGATCCCAGCAGACAGGCTCAATCCATAGAGTAGTGGTACAGTATGTTAGGTAGCTTGTAATCCAGGCTCAACCCTCTAATCCCTGTCCTTTAGCGCAATACTCTCACAGGCACCAGACAGGCTGACTGATACTGTATTAGTGCCAACACCGAGGTAAAACTTTCACTGGCTGAGCGTGTGTGTTTTAGAGAGAGACTATCCCTCAATTTCTATTTCCATAATAACTCATTATGATATTTAACACAGCTTATTAATGTAAGTGACTCATCTTGTGCGTGGATGAGCAGTGTGGGGTTATTTCATGAATATTCAGTCCTGCAGACTGAATGAAGTGAGAATCTTTGCCCATCTCTTACACACACACACACATCTCTTACAAACACACTTTCCCCAGTTTGCTAGTTAATATAGTCTTCCACCCAGCAGCTAGGATTCCTTCAATCACATAACACCACCAGTGCTGGGAGGGTGAAAGCTTGCAGTTGCTTCTGAGAGTAGGCACACTAAAGCAAGCCACTGCATCTTTTCAAAATACTGCTAACTCAATGCTATCGGACAGCTTAACACACTTAAAGAAAATACAATAAACTGCAATTTCGTCGGGTAGCAGATGACTGCACTGCGCGATAGAGGGACAGAGGGCCATCCTACCCAACCAGACACAGGAAAAACAATCGTGTCTTCTTGGACTACCAGCCACAGATGGCTGTGACATCACTGCAGATTGATCTCCCTGTAGGATGAGCACCTAGAAAGTTGTGCTAGTCAAGAGCCTTTAATGTTTGATTTTTGTTGTTGCTTTGTAATTAATTATGCTGTTTTTGACAAAGCTAATGTCTCCTAGGCGAAGGGCATGTTTTAACATTTTCCGTTTGAGTGTACGCTTGTACAGGGAAAGCCCTCTGAGAGCTGAGCTCGTATCCGCTTTTAAATGTAAAACAAAAGCCAGAAAAGGACAAAAAAAAGAGGCGAAACAGAGGGGAATTCATCTTCTCGTTTCCTCAAAATTGAAATAAAAATTGTTGGGAGAAAAAAAAAAAAAAAAAAAAAAAAAAGATGAAAGTCAGTGGAAAAGCAAAGCTAAGCAGAACAGTAGCTGGCCAGGATAAAAGCAAGAAGTGACGGTCTTCATTAGCGAATTAAAATTTTCATTAAGGTATAAAAGATAGATAGCAAGATACATAAACATGTAAAAATACAAGTCGATGAAACATTATTATTATCATCTGGAAAGTTTACGTGTCCTCAAAATGTTGACAGGCAGCATACATACACGCAAAAAGACTGCATGAGAGCAGGTTCATGTCCCTGAACGACTGGATGAGAGTGATCCGGTGCTTTGCTCGCCACTGATTAATTCATGTGCTGCTGCAGCTCCGCAGAGAGGCGGGCGGAGTAAGGGTCGTTAATAAATTGTGACAGTTGTGGCTGTCTAGTGCTGAAAGGTGGTAGGGGAACATGAGTGTTAGAGAGAGAGAGAGAAGATTCAGATTCAGGTTAAGGTCAGGTCAGAAGTGAGGCCAATCTCAGCTGAAAACTTCCCCTAAGGCTGCATTCACTAAACATTCTGGTATTTACCAAAACACCTTTGAATTTGATATATATTTTGTAGAACTTGAGGCATGTGGTATGAATCTGTCTTTTAAAAAAAGGACCGTTACACACAGCTGATGTGGTGTAGGCATCACCGGGAGTGCTCTTTTAACCTAGCGTTCAATAGTTTACAATCAATAGATTCAAGAAAAAACATATTTTATATCCTGTGAAAACAATGTGGATTTTATATGAACTATTCATCAAAAGGTAATAAGCTTTATTTAATATTTTAGCAATTCTCTGAACAAGAACTAAATAAAAAGATAATGTAGTATAATTAAAACTTTAAGTGAGATTTAATCTGTACTTTTAAAAAATAAATTCCTTGTATTAAATCTTACTGTAATTCTCTAATCTATACAGCTTCCTGTTTTAGAATCTTTAAGGCTTTTTTCAGAATTTGTTTTTAATCTACAACTTCCTAGAATCTAGCTAATTATTTGAAACCTAAGATGTAGGTTGAGATGCACAAGACTAGAAGATGCACAGGGTTATCAGACTGGAATTATTTGCTTTAATCATATTAGTTTAATTATCCAAAAAATTCAAAACCTAGTATATGCGAGTACAGTTCAGTTCTACTCAAAAGAAATGTCTTCTCAACACTAACACTATGCCAGCCAAGAGCAACTTTAACACAATGATAATATAAACTCAACTCCTCTGACATACCCCTGCCAAGTTCCTTGACAAGCTCAGTTTCTTAGTGACAACTATAGAAAATCAAAGTATTGGAAAACAAAGAAAAAACTAGAACTTGTATGACAGACAGCTCCAGTTTTGACCTCGCAATGGTTTTTTGCCCATCGTTGGCTCAGTCAGTCTCTCATTGGCTGATGAATTGTTACATCAGAGTAACTTTGAAAAAAGCCTGATATTGGTTTTCAGAGGACAACGAAGCCTCATGTTCCATGTGGCAACGCATTGGTGTCTACTGTTAGTCGAGGCATTTTGCTCATTCTTAATGGCAAGGTGCATTTGACAGACACCAAAACGTCCTTGTGAATGCGGCTTGACCTTTCAGTCAGCATGATTTCTCTCAGTCACTTTTGTACCCTCCTTTCATCGTGTTTCAGTGCTGATTTGGCCCTTCACATTGACTTTCTTCTCCTTTAGCCTTTTCTGTGGGTCTTTCCTGTGAACTATAGCTCTGAGAACCACTCCATAAAGTTATAGCTATGCTTCATTTCAATCACTAAACCAACAAAAATCGCTCACTCACACACCCCACCACCACCACCACCACCACCACCACCACCACCACATCGCTCTCCATAGCTTTCCTGTTGTATCTGAACGTCTCTTTTTCTTCACTCCCCTTTCACCCCTGCATCTCGGTATTCTTCCTCCACCTCTCCAGGGTGTGCATGGCAGGTAATGCAGCGAGCTGGATTGAATGTGTTTTGAGGCCATGGCTCTGTTACTTAGCAACATGCTGAAAAAAAGCCTGAGTCATTGCCTTTCTCTCTGGGAAAATACAGCTGACCGCTCTGGGGTGGGGTCAAAGATCGTACAGGCCTAGAAGAAATTTTCAAAGCAAAACAGAAAAATGTATAAAGCTTTGGTTCGTTTTTTTTTGTCTCACTGCTAGCCTGAAGATCAATTGTGTACAGTTAACGGTGTAGGCAACTTCCCTACACATTGCAGATTCAAAGGACCTAGTGAGGAAGTCCTGGCCTGTAATGCTGTTTCAGTACACCTCTGAGTAACTGTTGCCCACTTTTGCCTAATTAAAGTGGAACAACATTCCAAGGTGTTTCTCCCCTGTGCATTATGCATGCGAGCTTAATTATTTATCCACTTTATTCCCAATGAGGATGGCACGCTCTCCGTGCAACAAATCTGTTACTGCAAGCCAACCACTTCCAGCCATCTGTCAGATTATACAGCCATAGACAATCATTCACTCACACACACACTTGCTGTTTGAACAATGTCTGTAAAAATACTGCACGTAATATAGCTTTTATTTAAATATAAAAAAATATTCACTAAATAGCAGTTGCACATGTACAGAAAAATGCATCTCATCTGGGAAGGTTCTGAGCTAAAAGTGGATGGTCACAAACTTATTCGAAAAGAAAATTTCTAAACCACCACTAAGGCAAAAGATGTATGGGGTGATGGTGAGCATGTCACAAGTATGCCATTAGTCCATAAATGTAACAAAGTTAGCATTACTGAGTAGTCCCCCCCCCCAAAAAAAAAAAATGAATTAAGCATGTAGATGTACAAACCCTATTTCCAGAAAGATTGGGATATCACATATTTGTGTTTATATTGCATTTTGTAATATGTTAATTCACACAAACTATTATTTAAAAGATTTTAAATAGTTTTACTGACCAACTTATTTGTATCTAGTAATTACACAAAAATGTAGAATTTGATGGCTGCAACACACCTAACAAAAATTGGAACAGAGCTGTAAGACTGGTTTGGTGGATTCCACATTACTCAGGCTAATTTGTAGCAGGTGAGGCATCATGACTGGATATAAAAGTAGCATCCATCAAAGGTTCAGTCTTTGCAAGCAAGGGCGGGCTGTGGCTCACCCCTTCATTAGCTAACATTTGCTTCATTAGCTAACTTGGATTATATCAGTTAACTTGGGGATATTGGTTGTACTTAAGATGCAAAACAGCACAGACTGCAAGAATTTGGGGGAGGACTTTAGTGGGGGGGCATCTTTGTACAACTACAACCCCACACCAAAGCTTTAAAAAATGGACCCCTGGTGTTTATTCCCATCATCATCATCATCATCATCATCATCAAGTTGAAATATGATCAATTCTGAATTTAAATTAAATTTTTTCTAGTTTGTTCATTCTTTGTATTCTTTCCTGTTTTCACAGTTATTCAAATTGTGTACAGTCAGAACACGTTTCATCAGCTTCTACATCTAGCGATCATTGATGCTATTGTCTGCAACCAATTTGGTTGCATATTCACACAGACTTACAAACACAAAAATGCATCAAAAAACATGCACTTACAGCGTGGTAGAACTGTACAGCAAGAGCAGGCCTGATCGAAGAGAGCGAGCCAGAGACACAGAGAACGCAAAAGAGCTAGAGAGAGAGTGAGAACAAGACACTGAGAGCGAGAGCAAGAAAGCAAGAGCGAGAGACAGAGAGCGAGAGACAGAGAGCAAGAGAGCGAGAGACAGAGAACAAGATAGCGAGAGAAAGAGAGCAAGATAGTGAGAGGCAGGGAGCGAGAGCAAGAAAGCAAGAGAGCAAGAGCGAGAGACAGAGAGTAAGAGATAGAGAGAGCAAGAGAGCAAGAGCGAGCAAGAGATCGAGAGAAAGCAAGAAAGCAAGAGCGAGAGAGAGCAAGAAAGCGAGAGCGAAAGAGAGTAAGAAAGCGAGCAAGAAAGCGAGAGATCAAGAGACAGGGAGCGAGAGAGAGAATAAGAGAGCAAGAGAGACAGAGAGCAAGAGAGCGAGAGAGACAGAGAGCAAGAGAGCGAGAGACAGAGAGCACAAGAGCGAGAGAGCGAGAGACAGAGAGCACAAGAGCGAGGGACAGAGAGCACAAGAGCGAGAGACAGAGCAAGAGAGCAAGAGAGCAAGAGCAAGAGAGCAAGAGAGAGAGACAGAGAGCGAGAAGCCAGAGAGGCAGAGAGACCAAGAGAGCGAGAGACAGAGAGCAAGAGAGAGAGACAGAGAGCGAGACAGAGAGAGAGACAGAAAGACAGAGAGAGCAAGAGAGCGCAAGCGAGAGACAGAGAGCGAGAGACAGAGAGCAAGAGAGCAGGAGCAAGAGACAGAGAGCAAGAGCAAGAGCAAGAGCAAGAGCAAGAGCAAGAGCAAGAGAGCAAGAGCAAGAGCAAGAGAGCAAGAGCAAGAGCATGAGAGCAAGAGAGAGAGACAGAGAGACCAAGAGAGCGAGAGAGAGACAGAGAGAGAGAGAGAGAAAGACAGAGAGAGCAAGAGAGCGCAAGCGAGAGACAGAGAGCGAGAGACCTAGAGACAGAGAGCAAGAGAGACAGAGAGCAAGAGAGACAGAGAGCAAGAGAGACAGAGCAAGAGAGACACAGAGCAAGAGAGACACAGAGACAGAGCCAGAGAGCCAGAGAGCGAGAGACAGAGAGCAAGAGAGCGAGAGACAGAGAGCAAGAGAGCAAGAGACAGAGAACAACAGTGGGAGAGACAGAGAACAAGAGAGCGAGAGACAGAGAGCTTGGGGGGGAGACAGAGAGCGAGAGAGCAAGAGAGCGAAAGAGCGAGTGAGCAAGAGAGCCGGAAACAAGAGAGACAGAGAGCGAGAGAACAAGAGAGCGAGAGAACCAGAGAGCACGAGAGACAGAGAGCACGAGAGACAGAGAGCACGAGAGACAGAGAGCACGAGACAGAGAGCACGAGACAGAGAGCACGAGACAGAGAGACAGAGCAAGAGAGCAAGAGAGCAACAGAGCAAGAGACAGTAAACAAGAGAGCGAGAGACAGAGAGCAAGAGACAGTAAACAAGGGAGCGAGAGACAGAGAACAAGGGAGCGAGAGAGCGAGAGACAGAGAGCAAGAGAGCAACAGACAGAGAACAAGAGAGTGAGAGACAGAGAACAAGGGAGCGAGAGAGAGAGCAAGA
>JBBPDA010078403.1:0-12363 GCA_037974385.1 Arnoldichthys spilopterus | reverse complement strand
CTACAGTCATGAGTTCCTCACACTGCATTAAAACTACAGTCATGAGTTCCTCACACTGCACTAAAGCTACAGTCATGAGTTCCTCACCCTGCATTACAGCTACAGCCAAAAATATACATTTAAATATTTTACCAAGTCATTCCTGCACCAGAACAGGCCTACAAACATTCCATTCTGTTCAGTGTCTATTTACAACACTAATATTCTACATCTACAGCTTCATGTTCCATAGGTAACTAGGAGACATAAGAAGATGAAAAATATTCTAAATGTAGGGTTTCTCTTTAGCTCCAGTCATATCTTTTGCAACATTTATGGTGCTCTTACAGTATCTGGGTTAGTACACATTGTGCAGCTATAGTATATACCAGACTGAACAGTAATTAGGATTTTCATCACCTTGTGTGTTGCCTTTAAAATCCTAATCCTGGAATTGTCTACAAAATGCCTTTTTGTTCTTTGCAAATCCCAATCATACTGTCAGATATGACAGAGGGAGAAGTGAATTTATCCTAACAGATGAATTCACACCAGGTGATCCATAATTTTCCACACAGGTGGAGTCTGTCAGCAAATCGTGTGACTTGTTGAGGTAATACAACAGAGCTAATCCAGCCTTGGGATTACACAGGGCTATGGTACAAGACTGATGATTTATGCTTTTCTTTCTTTTTTTTTCTGAAAAATTCATTCTATATAATAATTATCCAACCTGTCCTGCACATAACATATAGAATGTGTGCACATATGCACAGCAATAAGCCACTTTGTGTCTTTTACGTTCACTGTTCATTTTATCACATGCAATTTGCATATAGGTGCACATTGTAGTTCACATTTACAGACTATTATTAACCTTTATTAATGCAGAAAAATAACGTTCGAGATTTAAAATCTCGTTTTTTACAGTGACAACATTACGCACCACAGCAAACGCAAAATATGATATACATGAACAGAAATAAAATAAAATGATGTAAAATTAAAAAACTAAATTTAAACCTTAAAAAAGATAAACTTAAATATTTAAATGTCCTTATTATGTTTAAACACGAAAACATGAAAGGCCAAACATTCAAATCCACATGTTCTTTGCAGGTAAGGCAGGGGTGGTCATAATATCCGCAGCCAGATGTGCCTGCACATATTTTTGATGAGAAATGTCAGTGCAGCCAGTGTAAAAATGCTAAAAGTGAAAAAAAAAACAGTTTCTCCAAAAAACAACTTTACATTTGAGAGACAGAGCCTTACATTTTGCACTACAAATGTATCACGTTTTGGAAAGTGCAACCACACCTGAGACCACTTTTGGCTCACCACCACTGCCCTGTGTGTTTGTTGGGCTTTATTATGTCATGGACTGACATCACATAGTCTTACTCTCTTTCCTCCTCGAAACCGAACGTTCTGTTACTAAATTTGGCAGCAAATGATTTAGTATGGACTGGCACTCGCAATTCTCTCTGTACTCTCAAAGGCTGAATTCGGTATGTAACCCTAACGGGAGCAGACCAAGAATAGTCAGTGGTTTATTCTACAAAGGGTCAAGGCAGACCATCCAACCCAATTATACAACAAACTGAGGTGAGTGAAGGATTTAAGGTTTGTGATGCTCAAAGCAGGCACTGCTGAGCAGGTATTTCTTGGGTGGTGGATTATCCTCAGCACAGCAGTGACACTGGCATGGAGTGGGTGTGTGTGTGGCTCAGAAAAAGCAGTTCTGACACCTCAGTGTCACTCATTTCACTTTTCGCTATGTGCGAAACAAGTACTTGTATAACTATGTATGTGACAAATAAACAAGATCACAGAATCCAGGAGCAGAATCTGGAATCAAGGTTCAGTTTTGAGAACCTCTGGTGTAGAGCATGATTAATACAGACTGTGCAGCAGTTAGCTTTAGCTATAAGTGTCAAGGAAGCTACTTTGCATTACAAACTACATCATACAGGAAGAGGTTAAATTACAGCAAATGAACCCAAAGAGGAAATCTAGTTAAAAGTTTACACTACATTGCTAAAAAAAAAAAAAAAAGAATGTGATTCAAAATTGTAGCAAAATACTATGTACCAAAAGGGTCACGTCAGCAAAATGCCACCCAATGCCACTTAAATCAAGTTAATTGTCTTCAGTTCACCTTCAAACATGATCAGAATTTTTCTTTCTGCTGTAGTTCATCTCTTCCACACAGAGATTAAGCTCAGTTTTAACAAAATACAATGTAGGCGTTTGTGAGCCTGTAAGTAGGTGGAACAGAGCTACAGAACTCTACTACACAAACACATACACACACACACACACACACACACACACTGATCTAAACAAACCAAAGATTGTACATATCAGAGCAAAATCTCTTGTTTCTATGACACGTGAGCAGTTTCCTAAAGCTCTTATACAACAGGGGCTTCTGTTTAGAAATGGGGCCAAAGAAGAATGCAGTTACTGTGAAGAATCAACACATTTAATAATAAATAATAAATCAATAGACCATTTATGGATAAATCCTTTCCTTTCATGTTTGTAATTTCAGTAGTTAACTACACAAAAATTGGCAAAAATCTTTATTTAATTATTTTAATCACTATGAAAATTGCCAGCAAACTACTGCAAATGTACTTTAACTACTAGTTCAATTACACGCAGTTCACTACTCCCATACACTGTTAACTTTCTCTGATATAAAATTCATTTTAAAGAGAACGGATGTGCAGTCGCCCTCTCAGAGGCGTCACTGATTCATTCTGTATGTTCTTTTAAACCATTTTGCATATCCGGTGTAAATTTCCACCTTGTTATTTACAGCCAATATCACAGCCTGCCAAATATCCCCTTTCCTGCACCTCCCTGATGTCTCATAGTAGGTGGTGATGCTCATATAAAAAAGTCTGCCAAACGTGTAGTTTTGTGTGCAGTACCTAATTCCTCTGTAATTACAGCAGAGTTACAAGCGAGACGAGCAAACATGCACCAAAACACACAGACCACAGCAAACACAAGCACTGAGAGAGGAGGAGACAGATGGATGGATGGATAAACAAATGGGTGGATGAAGTGAGAAACTGAGTGATGAATGGATGGCTGGATGGACGGACAGACTGACAGACAGATGGGGGGGATGGAGGGATGGATGAACCAATGGATATACTTACTCTCCAGTTCTTCTTTCTCAAAGTTGGTGTGTGTGGCGGAGCTGGTCTTGCCATGGTCAACAATGGCCTCTTCACCGTGACTCTATCAAACACACACACAGAAAGAGAGAGAGAGAGAGAGAGAGAGAGAGAGAGAAAGAGAGATGCAGAAAAAGAGAGAGATAGAGAGCATATAAAATATTCCTCTGGTGCGACTGTCCCAGCTCCTAAGACCCTAAATGTGAAATCTGGTGGCCAACAATCTTTACTGGAGCGTTCAGTGAAGTCGATGTGCTACCCCGACTTAGCCATGCTGACTTAACCCTAACCTTCTGAGACACAGATGTGCACATGCACTTTAAAAAACGCCTCCAGAGGTACCATACACTTATAAAGGAAACCCCCACACCGCTGCACACTCACAGTAATGGAGGGCAGTGTGAATAATTGATGCCGCATACACCCTGTGGTGTGGGTCAAGGTGATGGTACTATCAATCTGAAAGAGATAATGTTTTACACCTTTAGCCATTCCCTTTAAAACTAGTCATTCCCTTTAACACTACTCACAAACTACACACACATGAACTCACACACAGAGATGCATTCATCTTTATAGCCTATTTTTGGTAGATCTTTGCTGCTTTTCCTTTCACTTTAGTTATGGTATTCGTATTTTGACTGATTCACCCTAGTCTTCGTGTAAAGAAGTTGAAAAGATGTTTTAGAAAAAATCTATAGATCAGAGATCTAAATATAGTGCTAAGGCAGTTCAATCACAAAACAATTAGCCATGCGGCAAAAAGAAGATATCCTGATAAAAGTCCACAGAACGATATCCATCACATCCATCTGTGTGATGAGAAGGTCACAGATTCAAGTCCTGGCCCAGGTACCACTAAGATGCCCTTGACCAAGGTACCATCCTGCTACACTGCTACCTAGGTGTTGTTGATGGCTGCCCACTGTTCCACATGTGGAGGGGTTAAAAGCAGAGGTCAGATTTCATTGTGGTGTACCTTGTGTGATTGAGTGTGTTCACAATGAAATATTGCCACTTTCACTTGTCCTCTGAAGTCCATCGTTGTGGATTGTTGACCTTAAGTCTTTGGCTAGGTACTCACCAATAGATACTGTTATTTCTAAAGCTCTCAGACTGTTATAAGGAAGTTGGACTCCAAATAATTTTGGGTGACAAGCCAAATGGCTTCTCATGTCTGATGTATTATCGGTAATGTAAGTGACCATCATCTGGTAGTTTTTGCAAATTCTTTTGTGTTTGTCAGTGTCCTTTTGGCCCTGGTTATTTCTTGAGACAGGAGAACCGAAATATTGCCACACATCAGCTAAACTCGACACTAAAGTCATCATTTTCTTGTCAGGTCTGTCTTCCACACAAGCAGGGATTCCACTAGTAACTTTTCGGCAGTGGTCCACTACACAAATTCTGCTGCCACAGACAATAAATTGACAATGAAGACTGACTGAAGTCTGGATGCACAACAAGCTATAGGATACAATACTAAATAGTGTGTAAAAAATAGTGCACAGCCAGTAGAAATGCCGTAAAAGTATAGTAGTGTGGTCGGGGACGCAGCTTTTGTCCTCTCAAACTGTACGATTGCACCCTGTAAACCAAGAGATATAGCCCGGAACCCGGTTGTACTAGTGAAATAATGTTACATGTCTACACCTTGCTGTGTGTTCCCTGCTCTAACACACCTGTCTGAACCAATGTGGAGCAGTTAATAATCACTTTGCCCCATTTCCAAAAAAGTAGGGGTATTTTCCAAAATCCAATAAAAGCAAAAATCTGTGAAAATAATTGACAAAAGGACAAAGAAAAGATACTCAGTAGTTTTACTGACCAACCTTACTTGAATTTGACGGAGGCAACAAAAGTCAGAAAAGAGTTCAAATGAGACTGAAAAGTGCACAGAATATTCGACTAAAACTGGTTTGAAAGACTTTACGTTACACAGGCTAATTGGTAGCAGATAAGGGGTCATGATTAGGTGTAAAAATAGTATCTATCAAAAACTTTACGAGCAAGGATTAAATTAAATTCAAAGGTTTACATTTTAAATCAAATGTGTAAATTTGTGTATATTTACAAAATACAATTGGTCAATAAAACTTAACATGAAGTTAACATATCACATTTTTGTTTTTATTACATATAGGAAATATATGTTAACGTTTTTGGCAATGGGGTTTGTAATATCAGGTTAAACAGAAAACTGTGGGCAGCAGGGTCAAGAATCACTACAACCATTAGAAAGTAAGCTGAGCATGAACATTTCTGAAGTGATAGAGTGTAAACATAAAATACCATCAACAATAAGTGCACATAGATCTCTGAAAAGCACATTCATTTTCTCCTTCCACTCCCTGGTTTGGAAAAATGCACTAGTAAGTATGAGAGTCACCTGAGGAGACCCTGTCTGGTGCAGGCTAAAGTGTTAACTGGGACAGACCTAGGGGCTAGACAGCCTACTGGACTGCAGACACTTTTAAAGGTGGAGTCCATATTGAATCATAGAAGTGATCATTCAACTGATCATATATTACTTTAGAACGTTCAGGAAATCATAACGCATAGGACCTTATTGCACTGGTGAAAAGCTCAACGCAACGTGGTGTCACTGGTGCATTCATTTTTCACGGCATGTGCACACATTTTCAAAATAACAAATCATTTGTGCATTTCCCACTTACAGGAGTGCTGCTTTTTAAAGAGGTGTTTGCTATTTTAAGGCAGTGAAATGACATTTTGACCAACAAAAACCATATTAAACCATATTTTAGCGATGTGTTTTAGAAGCATGCAGGTGCACAGTGCTTGTTATAAACAGGTGAATGCTCAAAGTGCAATAATAGTACTAAAAAAGCTTAGGTGGAACAGTGCTGCTCCCATGAATGATGTGCTTTTTCATGATGATGCATCAGATCGTGTGCTATTTTGGTCGATGCAAAGATACAGATGGATTCATTATTATGCTCCTAATACATAAAATGTGCATTTACAGACTTTAGCCTGTTTATTGTTGTACAAGTCCTCAATCGCCCTCTACCTCATTCACCACTTGTCAGTTTAGTACGACAGGACAGTTGTTGATCTTTGTTTTTAAAGAAAAATATTAGGATATAATGAAAAAATATATATTAAAAAACGAATAAATCACAATTATTTTAATACCATATTAAACCATATTTTAGCGATGTGTTTTAGAAGCATGCAGGTGCACAGTGCTTGTTATAAACAGGTGAATGCTCAAAGTGCAATAATAGTACTAGAAAAGATTAGGTGGAACAGTGCTGCTCCCATGAATGATGTGCTTTTTCACTTTGCATGCCAGTTGATCAGTTTCCTACGTTTGATCTCTTTAATCATTAGTATCACTTATTGTTGGGTTTATGCTACAGAGACCAGTGCTGAAATATTTATCATCAATACCAGTGAGCACAGTCATTTTCATATATACACATGGTCTTTTACACATCACTGGCATCTGGGGTATCACATAACAACAGGAAATTCATAGTAAATTTGCCTGAATCCAAACATATCAACCCAGTTTTCCTAATGGAACCCACTGGCTCTGATTAATTTTTTAAAGCCATATCAAAACAACCATGAACCATTTTTTAAAATCTCTGTATCTCTCAGCATCCTGCTATTCACCGTTTCTTACTGCTCACCCACACACACAACCTGGCCAGTTTAACTTAAACCTTGCTGCATTTGTAGCGATTGGAGATATTTCAGGAGTCTAAGCTTACAGTGTAACACATTGACCTCCTCTTAATAAGCTTCTTAGATCACTAATACTCAAACACACACACACACACACAAACACACACACACACACACACACATACACAATTAAAACCACCCATCCACCCACCCACCATTCCCTTTATTACAAATACATACTTTATACTCACTGTCCACTTAATGAGCTCTACCTGCTTTACAGGTTTACTACAAAATAGGTGTGTCAGTCACAAATCTCATCATAATTCAATCCTACATCGATCATTTTAGCCAATGCTCTGATCATTTTCAATACCTTAAAACTTTGCATGTGATTTGGTTCGAAGTATGATGAAAGTATGATGAAATGTCACACAATCTGCTACATTTCCATGATCTTACACATGCGAACAAGTTATAATGTGAACATTTTATTTTTAAAGGTCAATTGCAGCAGTGTAGTCGTAAGCAAAACAGCTTCTCAGTACAAAACCCTGCTCACAGTAAAATAAAGCCAAGTCAACTATAGATTGAACACCCACATCAGTCACCCAGATGCATCAGATCGTGTGCTATTTTGGTCGATGCAAAGATACAGATGGATTCATTGTTATGCTCCTAATACATAAAATGTGCATTTACAGACTGTAGCCTGTTTATTGTTGTACAAGTCCTCAATCGCCCTCTACCTCATTCACCACTTGTCAGTTTAGTACGACAGGACAGTTGTTGATCTTTGTTTTTAAAGGAAAATATTAAGATATAATGAAAACATATATATTAAAAAACAAATAAATCACAATTATTTTAATGCCAGTTAACCATGAGCTGAAATCTTATGATTATGATGGGTCTAGACAGGGTAGGACACCATGCTTAGAGGAGAACACCAACTGCCACCCCTGTTACATCAGCTCACAGACGCCTTTGCTGGCTAGCACAGCGCTGAGTGATGGGGGGGTGCCATCCTACTCACACAGAAAGAGCCAATAAGCTTCTCCTGGATTCCCAGCAACAGACCACAAATGATGCCACTACAGGGATAGGACTCTATCAGCACTGCGGCATTATATTGACCTTTGTGTCATGTAAATAAGAAAGAGGGATCCATTATCCATGGTTTTTGTGGCAGAAGAGTGGAAGGTAGAATTGACTGCATAATTGACTGCAGTAGCTGAGGATAGAGTGAATGTAACCTTGTGCTACTGAAACTCTTTAGTGTAAGGATAAGAGTGGCAGCAGCTTTAGTCTATTAATAGCAGGCAGACTGTTATTTTAAAGATAGTGCTAATCAGCCGCGATGGATCCCATGTCAACAAAACAATGGGACATGAACCCGATCCCTAAAGGGCAAAGCTTCCGTGGAACTCCGACTGAGTCGACAGGATCCACGTCAGAGCACCTCACTTCTGATGCAGAGCACATACACACACACACATACACACACACGTCCTTTAGTGCCTCCGAGGCATTTGTTTCCTTGGAGCCTTAGAAAACGGTCTGGGAAAACAGTGTGTTGGGTTTTCTCCAGGGTAGCGGTCTGAAGCCAGCTTATTATTTGAATACATCTGAATGCATGGTGTAGTGTTTTAAGGCGCTGCTATGCAATATCTATCACTGCCAAAATCAAGACAACACAGGCTGATTTTAACCATGTGAGTTCATATTGTTGTGGCAGAGCTTTGATTAACCAACGTAAACACTGGGATGGGCTTCTGATGTTCACGTTGTATCACGTTTTCTATGTGCTTTAGCTGCACTCCAGCAGTACAGCTGGACTTTAGGGATCAGAGAGATGTGCAGGCAAATTTTCTCTCAGACTAATGATAAGGAAGACAAAGGAGAAGCCAGCAGTCACATGAAAATAGTTGGAGGGTGACCCGAAAGCAGCTGGAATCACAGTTACACTGAAAGCAATAAGCCATACATGTTCTACCTCTTGCAGCGGCGTGAGATGAAGAAACTAAGGAAAAATATTTCACTATTTTTACATTACATGTATGTGTATGTGACAAATAAAAAACCTCAAATAGCATCACAATTAACTCACTTCCTACACTGTATGCCAAAGTCCTCCGTTTAAGAAAAAACGAATCTGAGCTTACTGTACTCTGGTCAAACAACACAAAATAGAACCCTGTAATAATTCAGTATATCATATTGTGTCCAATGCCACATTTTCCCTCCAGATCAGAGTTTTACTGGCCACTTGTATATTTAGAACTGCCCTATAAGTGGGCAGTGGTGGCCTAGTGTTTAAGACACTGCCTTTGAGACCTGAAGGTTGCAGGTTCGAGTCCCGGCACGGGTACTACTGAGGTGCCCTTGAGCAAGGTACTGTCCCACTGCACTGCTCCCCGGGCGCTGTTGGCAGCTGCCTGCTGCTCCATGTGTGATGGGTTAAATGCAGAGGTCACATTTTGTTGTGGTGCTTGAATGTGTTCACAATGACAAAGAGTCACTTTCACTATTAAGAAATAAAAATGTATTTATATTAAAATAATTTGCGAGAACTGTGGTTTCTTCACTGCCAGCAATGATGGCAGGCCCTCACACCTCTGGCATTAACACCAAATGATCACAAGCTTTAAGGTCACAGCAACAGGTAAAGGGATTCAGGCTTATCAATGGCCATTTTTATATGAAACAAACAATCTGCCAAAAGTAGTACCACAAGCAGGTGTGCTCAGGGGTGGGTTTAGTGATTTGGGGGCCCCAGGCAAAGACAAATGTGACAACAGTTAACTTTAAGGGGCTTTCAGAACAATGCAGTGAGAGCTAAGGGACACCCCCTTCCCTGCACGTGAGTTAAGAGGCTCTGTGCCAAAAAAGGTGGAAAAATCAACTACTAATCTAGAGAATCCTAACTCGAGGAGCGAGTGTGGGCAACCCACGCCTCTGCTGGTCTTGTGCTTTCGTGCACTCACCAGGGAACCAGAGGAAGGAGGTCCCCTGCCAACCTGTGCCACTACCATGGATTACAGGCAGGCTTGAGAGGGACGCACGAGCAAGACCAAGAGCTTTTTACCATTTTTAACTTCACATAACTGCACCATGCCAGCCACACCTGCCACCAGGGACAAGGACTTTGCCCCACCCAGTGGGACAGCCATGCTTATAAGGGCTTTGGACCAGGTGGCACGCAAACGCACTGATTACCCTCACCACAGCGAAGCATTGTCCTCTGCTGGCAAAATTCACTGTGAAGGCCCTGCTGGCCCACCCGGGCACTGCACTTTACATTAACTGATGCAACAAAATACAGAATACAGCTCATTTGTTCCAAAACATGCAAAATGCCTCCTGACACAGGTCAGTTCACAACACCACAACTCAAGAATTTGCCCAACTGGCTCAGGCAGCCAGGCCATTCCTTATGTCAAACCCTGTCATATTTATAGAAAGAAAGATTGCATGTGTGAACCCAAGGACACCACCTGAAATATGGGGGTGAGAAGATCATGATATGTGGGTCCTTCTTGGCAAACAGCCCCAGGTGTTGTCATTACTAGGAAACATGAATGAAAGAGTAGTTACAACGGCACTTTCCAGTTTTGTTTAAGTGCTTCAATCACAGCATCTTCCCTCTTCCTGTATATGGTCACTGTACCAGCAATATTCTGGCAAAACATCCCTGAAGGTGTGTTGTTCTCTGGGGAGCTCCCCAGTGGGTAGTTCCTCTCAAACAGTCCCTTGAACTGTCTGGCACAAAAGCACCAAATTGCTGCTCAGTAAAGTTCCTATTTCTTCAATTGTGGTGTCGGAATGTTTTCTCTCGATCTCATATATGATCAGATTTTTTAAGCATGCAATATCTTAAATAAAGCTTGTGAATACATGAATTATTTAATTATTAATTGAATAAATATAATCAATTATCTCTAATTGCACATTCAATTCAGTTTTCATCACCTGCAAATTGTCAATGTGAATATGTACCGAAATTATATATAATACTAAAAAAAGTATTTAATTTGATCCCCCTCACTCCATATACATTTATTTATTTAATCATTCATTATTACATTTAAATAAATATTATAAATTCATCTTTTCTTATTGCAAATTGTTTCATTTTAATCACCTGCCTGCAAATCCAAATGTTCTTAATACCCTCAGAGGAACTCAGAGCTGCAGATGAGCTCACTGTCCCCAATGGGACTGCTTTAACAACCCAGTGACGCAACACATGCACCACGGTGCTACCAAAATACACCACAGGTGTCTTCTGACACAGTGTGTCTATCAGTACATGAGCCAGACAAGGGGAAACAGAGATTTTGGAAGGTTGCAAACTGTAAGGTCACCCCTGATTGTAACTGAACTCAGGTCACTCAGTCTCTCTTTCTCGCTCACACACGCAAGCACACCCCTTTCCAGGGAATATGCAGATCGGCATATGAGATACACACTGGAACATTTCACAGCGAGCATGCTGTGTCTGTGTGTATACGTGTGTGTGTGAAACTGTTCTATAACGGTCCTGTGTGTCACCTGCCTGGGCGGTGTGACGGTGGCAGAATGCGACGCCCGCGTGGTACAGGATAAGCCGTTCCCGACCTCCACACACACTCTCAACAGTACGCCTGTAGCTATGCCAACACTACATTGGCACTGCCAAGCCTTCAGGGATCACACACACACACACATATGCATAGGTGCTTTGACACTCACACTTATTACGTGTCAAGGAAATTTTGCTTTGGCACACAACACACACACACACACACACACACACACAACACAACACACAAAGAGTTTTTAAATGATTTTGTATCTAATTTACACTATTAAAACTGAAGCTACATAGCTAACGTGGCTAACAAGTACTTGAAATCAATGGTCACCCAGATTTTTTCTGTACATACAATTACTGGTTACTTCAACATAGCTATACAACCAAACATTTCATCTTCACTGATACAGTGCCTATAGACAGAGGTGATTATGCTCCATTACATTCTGCAGTCATTTTAATTATTTTACCATTTAAAAAAACAAAAAACAAATCAATCACTGTCTTCAAGCGACGACTCAAAACGCACCTTTTCAAGGAGTATCTTGGAAACTAACCAGCCTCATATTTACTGCGCATTTGTTGTTACTGTCTATTGTTTTCTCATATACTTAATTGTCTTTTGGGTTTACAGGGTTGTCAGGGTTTGTTATGGTGTGTAACTCAGCGAGTGGTATCTTAGCAGAATGATGCTGTTGATGGGTTTAGCTTTTTGTTTGACGCTCTGGATAAGAGCATCTGCTAAATGCTGTAAATGTAATTGTAAATGTAAGTATCCCCTTACATTTATACCTTCAAGTCTATAATAATAGAACCGAGTGATCCAGATTAGGTGCTCTTGATTAGAACCTCCTGCAGGTGGAAGCTGTCTCGTTAAAACCTGACATCTAGGCTCTGGTGTTCTCTTTGGTATTGAAGTGTGTGGTGTCATCATGTCAAGATCCATATATATATATCTAT
>JBBPDA010078372.1:0-12364 GCA_037974385.1 Arnoldichthys spilopterus | reverse complement strand
CATGTTTCAACAGGATGTGCAGTATGAGGAGAGTATTTTAATTGGTTATTGAGTCTGAATTGTCCGAGGGGGATGGGGAGGGTTGGTTGTGTGTGTGTGTGTATTTATTGTGAACATACTCAAGCACCACAACGAAATGTGACCTCTGCATTTAACCCATCACACGTGCACCGAGGAGCAGTGGGCAGCTACCAACAGCGCCCAAAGGCAGCGTCCTAACCACTGATAGATGTACTAAGAAGTTTGGGTGCAGTTCTATATGCAGCTTAGCAGTGTTCTTCTCAAGCTGCTTCTCCTGGAAATACTTTTATTTCTACTCAGGTAATTCCCTTAAATAGCTATACTCTGACTTTAAGCTTCTCCACATAGTGGAATATGTATATTTATATCTATCGAGTGAATTATATAGCTTTATATACTAAACAACATATATGCCATTTTAAGAGCATCAATCATTAAATAAATTTACATAATAAAGTGTTTACCATTGTTTGCATCTTCAAACTGGTAACTTCATGGGAGAAATTAAAACTGTCTGTAATGTACGGTAATGTACAGAGATTTTTTTTAAGCATTTATATCAACTCACTCATCATAAAGTGTACACACAATATAGAAGAAGCTGCTGTGTTAAAATGATGTAGAAAAGCAAACAAAAAAGTAAAAAAATAAGTTGAATGCAGGTGAGAATGGTAAGGTAAGCATGGTAGAAACCACTGATAACATTACGTCATTTTAAGGGCAGCAGCCAACTTAACAACTGTAAGAAAAAAACATTCAAAGTGACCATAAGTGAGTTGTACTTGAAGGTGTATCCAATGTAAATGTTTTAATTATGATTTAAAAGCCATTAAAACCCTGATTTTTACTAATTAGAGACAGGGGAACTAGTGGAACGGTATGGTATGTAAGGTCACAGGTTCAAGTCCCAGCCTGGGTACCACTGAGGCAAGGTACCGTCCCTCTACAGTGCTCCCTGGGTGCTGTTGATAGCTGCCCACTGCTCCACATTTGATGGGGTAAAATCCAGAGGTCACATTCTGTTATGATGCACTTTGTGTGACTGAGTGTGTTCCCAATGACAAGTAAGTCACTTCCATTCACAATAATTCAAGGTATAAGTATACAGAATAGGTCCTGTGGCAGTATTTTGTTCCTCATACTAAATTAGTTGTTGGGTATAAGTGTGTAGCTATAAGCAGCCCTTCACATCACAGTGATCATTTAAAATTATTATAAGTAGTGTGACTCACTTTACAGGGTAACACTGGAAAATCCGTCCCTGGTGTACTGATTAATTGTAACCAGCAGGGGGCAGGATGTGCTCATAAACGGAGCGCACTTGTGTTTTTCCACATAAACGTTGCATTAGAGCGCAGTTATCGCTTGTTTACTTATCTGTAGATTATTTTGCTGGTTGTGGATTCCACAGTCCTGGCTCTTTCTTTCTTTCTGCCTGCCTGTCTTTCTTTTTCTTTCCTCCTTTTCTTCTTTATTATACTATCACATTAAACGCTCATCTGTCTTTTTACATTTTTAGACAAAAATGATTTTAAAAATAAATAAATCCTAATATAATTGCTAAAATTAAATTGTTAACAACGTTAAAAAGTAATATCTATCTCCCGGCGGTTTAAAGACGTCATGTTTTTTTTTTAAAAACTTGGGAAAATTAAATATACGTTGAGTCAATTTTTTTTCCACAAATGGCAACCCTTTATTTCCTATTTGACTAATTTAGAGGTATTACCTGACTGAATACGGGCCTGTTACTGTTGTATCTATGTAGTGTGGTTGTGATGAGCCGAGTGGGGACATGGGCGGGGGGTTGGTCATTGTTTATTATACCGCACCCTGGAATTTAATTGGATTATTTTCTGATTCTTTCATGTCAGAGTGTTTTTGTTTAGTTTTTTTTAAATACATTTATTAATTTGAAAATGGGAAAGGGTAAATGGTATTTCTATGAGTGAAATTATTGTTTTGTATTGTCTTCAAGGAAGGGGGAAAATACGTTAAAACTGCTAAAACAAACTGGAACAAAAAATGTGCAAATTCGCTTTCTGGTTATACGGTAAATCCTATTAAAATCTCATTAGGGTTTTGAAGGTGTTCATGATTCCGCCGCACCGTTCATGGCGAAAGACAGGGGGCGCAGCTGAGCTCGCTATTTTCAAACCTGTGGGAGATTTGGCGCCACGCGCTCTTCTGCTTGCCCTGTCAGCGCGAGCTGGAGTGTGTGATAAAGTTTCTCCAGTCAGATCACACCGATCACACAATCCCTCGCTCATATAAAACCCGCCGTGACATTTTCGCAACCGTGTTCGGCCTGAGCCCGCTTTCAGTGGCACAGTTCGGGCAAACAACGCCAAAACTTGCGTCCAGCAGCGCGTGGCTCCACTTCCTCCTTTCTCTAAGCTTATCGGTAAGTTTTTAATATATGTTTATTTTTTTATTTCACAAAACGTTTTTCACAACTTCACTCATTTATGAGAGGAAATATTGAAATGATTCACCCTGCAGAGTATTTTCAGAGGCTTTAAATCGCCGCCAGTGTTTTAGGTGAACTCTGCGCGATGTTTGTGATGTTTATCATCTGAGGAAACAAACATCAGCGGCTTCAGCTCATGCAGCGGCTCCAGGAGCAGCAGCGGTTCAGACCCGTCCCCACACTAATCTAAACCACAGCTCTGATCGACGCGTAGCATTAAAAAGCATTGACTATATTTTCATAAACACAGCAGTTGTGTGTGAACATGTGGATCGGGCAGTGCAGGGCAATAACACTCATCCATCCATCCATCCACTCACACAGGACAATCTGTACAGCAACACGCCAAAAACGGAGAGCAAATAGTCACAGTCAAAGTAATAGTAATAATATTGTGCCTGACACTGGCTAATAAAACGCTTATACAAAAAAATCCACAATATCCAACCCACTATCAACGTCCAATCAGGGCAGCACGTGATCATACACCGATCAGCCAGAACATTAACACCACTGTCAGGTAAAATTAATAAGACTGAATATGTATATCATTATAAGGGCACCTGTCAGGGTGGGATAGACAGTAGGTCCTTGAAGGCTAGCCTGTCTGGTCCGATCCCACAGAAGAGCTACTGTGGTTTAAAGAGTGAATGCTGATAGACAGGGGTCAGAACACACAGTGCACCACAGTCAGAGCTGTTTCAGCAGCATCAGGGGAACCTACTCGTTCTTAGGCAAGTGGTGTTAATGTTATGGCTGATTGGTGAATCTTTTAACACATGCAACACTTATAAGGTGCATTTTGCATAAAAAACTGCTCAGATAAATTAAGAATAACATGCAATTCATTAGTTGTAATTGCTTTTTTAAATGTGTGTATTTAATCATAAATAAGAATGTATATTGGCAATATTGGAATATGTATATAGATGTTATAGAAAATATATCTGTTTCCAAACAAGTTTTTTTTCCTGCAGTTTTCCCCTTAATTTGCAGATTCTAGGAGTGTGCCGATACACTTAGTACACTCAGAAATCTGCCCTGGTGCCATTCTTTTATGTTCAAGCTTTCCCGGCCAGCATGGTGGAATAAACAGTCATGTAAAGCTCTGAAGAGTGATTATTCTTCACAGAGCATTCTGACATGTCCACAATGAATATTGTCACTCTGGTAATCACAGAGTTGGTTTAATCAGTGTCCAGGTCAGCATTCACTCTCATCCATAGGTCCCACTTGTGCTATTAGAAGTAATTGAACTGCAGCAATCCTTTATTCCTCTTTTTGTTGCATCGTTTCTTTGCTGTTGTGGTAGACTTAGCCTTCATGTGGTATTCTACGTTTTTTGACTTGGTGGCGGGGTCAAGGGTTTTGCTATGGGCAAAAGGATAGTTGTGCAGAAAGGCTGAGGTCACCATGACATTTCATTTTAACAGGTAAGATAAAATTGTGACCGAAACCTGCAAGTGTTTACCAGTTTAGTCCTTGGGGACTTCCAGCCAGTCCACATGTTTGCTCAATTCCTTGAAACACACAAGGACTCACTGAATACTGGGGACAGCAGGCGTAATACAAAACAGATAGAGGGATAGAACAAGCCCAAGGCGTTGACTCATCATGGTCTTCTGATAAAACAATGGATAATGATTTTTTTTACATTTTATTTTAATTTTAATATTTTAAAACAATTTATTTGTTTGTTTGTTTGTTTATAGTGGCAGAGGGAATATGATCTATATGCATAATTGAAATCACCTCTTCGTAATAAAGCCCCCTGCCAATAAGCCCATACCTCTTATCTCACCAAAGGAAGTAATAATAATAATAAGTAGAGGATACTACAGGGATGGATATATGTGTGAACTCCTGAGGTGGATTCTGAATGTATGGTTGTTAATATTTTAGTTATACCATTTACATGCTCACTAACATATTGCCTTTACTACTTTCTCTGTAATGTTGAGTAAGTTGTGGCCTTATTAGAGTCGACTGACCGGGTCAGCGTAGCTACATTAAATCATTTTCAGAGACAAATCGGAGGTTAAAGTTCGAATGATTGCAACATATGAAGAATGCTTCATCTGTTGGTTGTACTAAAGGTAAAGGCAGTACCCAAAATGCATGAGCATGTAAATTATCACTCCATCTGAGAGTGCAAGTGTCGGGGGAAGTGACCCTGTTAAATGGTGCACTGATGTTACCCTGCAAATGTAAGAGAGAGTTTATACAGGAAGTAGTGAAAATGACAATGGCAAATTTCTGAACATGCAAACATTAGCTTAGTTACACAATAAATAATTACCTTCAATGTAGCTGAACACTGTGAACCCTCACTCGCTGTCTATTTTATCAGCTCCTCCTTCCATAGATGTGCACTTAGTAATAGATCTGAATAATTAATCATGTTTAAGTTCAAAGCACTGTTTTAGATATAAAAACTAGATACCCCCCCCCCCCCCCCCAAATCGTCCCATCCTACTTAGTAGTTCAGTAGACTATATATAGTCCATCCATTTCTGTACATCATTTGTTGTTCGCTCTCTAAACCCCGTTCATTAATGTTCAGGACCACCCATGAGCAGGAATGATTTGGGTAGTGAATCGTTCTCAGCAAAGCAGTGCTAGAGTGAATCACACACAATGTGCTGCTGAAGTTTAAGATCTCAGTTTCACTGCTGGATTGAAAATAGTCTACCGGCCAAAAATAGCTAGCTGACAGTGACCTGTGGCCAGAAACTGAAACCTTATTTACATCTGCAAGGCGGAGTAATGGGTTTGACATGTTCAGTAGAGTGGCCAGTAAGTGGAATGGACAATGAGTGGTTATGCAAGGATAGAGAGAAAGAGAACCACACACACACACACACACACACACACACACACACACACACACACAATAATAGCTGGCTATTTACATGCACAGAGACATTGTACATACATTTGTAACTTTGTGCAATATAGACATTGCAGTTTGAAACCAACCAAACCACATGGGAATGATACAGTGCAACACAAACTGTATTTGGTGTGAAAACAGTTTATACCCTGAACAACCTTGCAACAGTTGGGAGGTGTGGCATTAAAATGCCCTGTAAAATTGGTATCAGCCTTCTCTTTCCTCATGCAAAAGGGGAACTCTAATGACTGAATCATGCAGCATATCCTTATCTAATCAAAGATGGTCACAAGGGACTAGCTGATAGGCCAGGGCAAACAGAAACAGGTGGCAATTGGGCAAATGATGAATGCTAGACAAACATTAAAAGAGGGTACGTTAAAGTTGACCCATGTTTGTCCAGGGCTAGACAACGCTATTACTCTAGTTTTTTCCTGTGTGGTCTTGTGCTGCTGTGCTGGATGATTAGAATGACCTGGGTCAGTCGAAGGGTTTTTGTCCCATTAGAACTTTGGACTAAAGAGGTTGTGCTATGGTGAAATAATGAAGCTTGGACCATCAACTGAGAGTATCTGTGCTGCTGAGCTGCTAAAGGAACACCCCAGCATTTTTTAGCACCTACATACAGCCAGTTCCATTGGCTAAATGTGACATATTTCTCTATAATTTGTAAAAGAAAACTCAATGACTCAAAACACACTTGACTAGATGCCAAAGAAAAGCATGAATCATGTTTTCAGGATATATTTTTCTACGTATGAACACAGTTACCACCTTTTACACTGTCTGAAACTTTTCTGATGAAAAGACCATTAGAAATGCTTAAATTACTAAACCTAAAATGATTTTACATTACTTACATTATTAGTAGAGAAAGTTCTTTGGACAGTGCCAGTGTTCCAGAGAGCTTGGAGAACACAGGAGTTTTTTTTTTTTTAAATGTTTCTAATAAAAACTGGTGGGAGGAAAAGTTTTCTGTTTCAATGGCATTATTATTATTGCCAATTCTTAATAATAATAACAATGATTATTTTTATTATTATAGTAACAATAATAATAATAATATAAAAAGTATTGCACCTTTTCATGTCTTTAAAAGCAGCTTAACGTGCTTTACACACAAAAATGACAAAAAAAATATTTTTTAAAGATTGTCAGAGTTTGGCAATGTCCAATGTCACTTGAATGCAGCATCATTTGAGTGTATGTGTGTGGATTTTCCCTTTATTTTAATGGAAAGCACCTAAAAATCTGAGAATGAGCAAAGAAAGCAAGAGTCGCATTGGAATAAAAATGTTTAACATTCTGTTGAAGGTTAATCTTTTCAACACTGCAGTAAAATCTAGACCCTCTTAGCCATTTTAACCAACTGGATAAATACTGAACAACTTTCTAGTTGGTGTGTCATGTGACTTTTTTTTCTTAGAAATTGCTCACAGTCTCAGACTTCTGCCTGGGTTTAAACTGACCTCTGAGGTCCTAAGGTCACTTTTTCACACTCTTATGACTTTCTACACCGAAGCATTTCAAGTCATAAGTAGCCCAACTCAAAGTAGGTCAAAACGAGTAGCATACTGTAGTTTAAGCCCCTGTTTTGCATGTTGTAAAAAGAGCACTTGCTTTTACTTTGCATTTAACTCTACTGGAAATTCAGGATTGAGCTGTCAGAGCTCAAGTAATTTGTCTTTAGTCAGCCAGTGTGAGCAGTGCCAACACTAATATTAGGCTCTGAATAAGCCTCTAGGTTAAATGATGTACTTCATCAGCACAGAGTAGCAGCTCATTGCATCCAGTATCTGAAAAAATATATCCTTTAAAAATCTATGTGACATAGGATAACTCTGTGTGAGCTGTAAAATGAACAAAAACTTAATCTGTATGGACATAGAAGAGGAGACTAAGCTTAGATCAATTGGATCAAATTCCTCTGTATCAGTAATGCTCATTCTCACAAAAACTAAATCTAGATCAGCAATGAGGTGCTGCTAAATTCAGCTACACAGTGGCGTTTTGTCACGTGGCTCACGTTTTGTGTAGCTCACAGAAGATCATACTATATGCTAAACCACACCAAACCCTGCACCACCTTAATGAAGAGCTGAGTTAAGGAGGAGTTTTGGGGGTGTGGTTTGTGTGACTATCTAATTTTGTTGCTTTTTAGTCTCATAGTTCCAGTTCAAAACTAAAAAAAGCAAATTGTGGACTTCAAACTTGTCTCTGCCACATATGTAGTATATGGAAAATAAGGTACATACTAAAAAAAATGTCTTTTTTGCTTTATATATACCTTACATGTACCTCTATGTCAGGGGCAATGTTAGGCCTAGGCATTGGCATTCCCAGATGTTTTACAGATAGCTGTGGGTTTTAAAAATAGCCAATCTGGTTGTTAAATCAGATTGCATATGCGACAGAAAGCTATTTTCTGGTCCAAACGCACCTTCAGATTCCAAAACCATGACAAAGCAGTGTGAGCGCACACAAACTCACACACACACACACACACAAAGTAAAGCAAGCATTCCTTTAATCATTCTTTTACATGCAGCAGATGCTCTTGCTTTCAGAAGGCTGACTAAAATAACACCCTCTGTATTCTGTATCTCTGTAATGTGCAGTTTTAACCCACTTTAGGCAAGGCTGAAGTTAGTTTGCAGTTACACCTTAAATTGTGCAACTGTGGTGCTCCAGTACACACGTACCATTCACATGCCCACACTGTTTTTGAACATCGCAAATTCTCTGCCCTCCAAACCATTGAAAAATCAAGACTAACACCGCCATGCCTTCCCTTTGTTGACCCATCAAATTTAAAGCCGTAAATGTTTCAAGATCCTAAAGAAACCTCAGATAATCTTCATGAATTTATTCCTCTGTGTCCATGAGAAAACGAGCATCTTCATAATAGTAACATTACAGGTGAAGGCAAAAGCCTACCTTACTTCTAGTGGAACTTAATGGAAGAACAATTTAGAACAAGTGATTGTGCTGCATTTCTACTGGCATGTTCATAACGTGTCATACAATATGTAGGCCAGCTGCTGTGCTGATGCACAAAAATAAAAACAGAAATTGAGAAGTGTTTTTCTCTGGACAGTGACCATATTTAAGGCCAAAGGCTTATCACCGAACTGTCATAACACAACACCTCTGACATAAGGCTCTGTAATCATCACCATGTCCTGGAGTATCTTTCTCTGAGGTAGCTTTAAGATTAGGAGATCTGGTTCCTGTCCCCACCACTCTGGTGAAACTTGCCAGGTTACATTTGCGCAGAGAGAAACATTACACACCAAACTAAATTACTTTGTTTGCATCTTAAAACCTGAATTATTCAGTCAGTTTAGAAAGTTTCACCTTCAACTCTTTTAGAAACAACAAGGAAAAACAGCATTTTCTATTCTCAATAATACATTGTTCTGTAAACTTGATTTAGCCCTTGTCCTCTGTGTCAGATTCAAGAATGTAGTTGGATCAGTCAAGCAATGTTTGGTGTGTGAAGCTTCTTTTGTTTTGCAATGGAACAACAAGACTATGTATCACACAGTGTTGTACCGACGCGCTATAAGCCGATGCAGATATCGGATATGTTTCATGTTCATATCTGTCAGTAATGATACCAATACAAAGACATTTAAAAAAGCAGGAACTGAAACTACATTGTAACTGATATTTATTTTTATAAGCTAAAAATGAGGCAAAATTAGAACAATCAGTAAATACATTTATCACAGTCACCCGAACATTCTTCCAGAGCACAATAAATACATGATTAAATATCAGTTTGAAATATTGGTCAAATCTAAACATCTGCACAATCATAGTTTTTCAAGCAAATATCTCTTAACACTGATATGATTCTGAAATCATTGCACATCCATAGTTTATCATTTTTTGTGCAAGCTTAATGACTAGATCACCCACTTGCCTTAAACTGTATCAAAAATGGTGAGCAGTGGCCAAAAGTTAGGCCTGGAGGTAGCTAATGTTTTGAGGTGCATTTAACTTCATTTTATAGTTAAATCAGTTATATACACTGAACAGCCGCAACATTAACACCACTTATAGTTAAACACTGATTACCTTATCCCAATACAGTGGCACCTGTAATGAGCTATATGTGAAGTGACTATTTGTCATTGTGAACACACTCAAACACCACAACGAAATGTGACCTCTGCATTTAACCCATCACACGTGCGCACGTGGAGCAGTGTAGTGGGACGGTACCTTGCTCAGTAGTGCCCAGGCCGGGACTCAAACCTACGACCTTCTGGTTTTAAAGGCAGTGTCCTAACCACTAGGCCACCACTGCCCACTATTCGCCATATTCGACAGCAAGTAAACATTCAGTTCTTGAAGTTGGCAAATGGGCGATTGTAGGGATCAGAGCCACTTTGACAAGGGCCAAACTTTTAACAAGAGTCAGGACATCTCCAGAATGACAGGTCTTGTGGAGTGTTCCAGGTATACAGTAGTTAGTACCTACCAAAAGTGATCCAAGATAGGACAACTGTTGAGTCAACAACAGAGTCATGGACACCCAAGGCTCACTGATGCATGTGGGGATTGAAGGCTAGTCTGTCTGGTCGGCAGCATGAGGGGAACCTCCACTATATGTGGTGTTAATGTTATGGCTGATTTGAGGTATAGCTGTAGTTTGTAGTGTAAGAAACCACATAAGTAAGTCTGTTTGAGTTTTGCTGAACCTAACATGCATGCAGGCGAGGGTGTGATGATTGGGGCTGTGCTATGTAGTGGTGGTGGTTACAAAGCTAATAAAGCACGTTTTAGCTTAAACTTAATGAGTGGAGTCATTTGTTTTTAACCAAAGTAAAGCTTTAATCATGTTCAGATGTTGGTCATGAGTAGGATGCAATGTGGTGGATGAAGTATGTGTATGTATGCACACGTGGCCTGTAGGCGCTCTCTACGCTGATGTCAGTGCAGCTGCAGCCTCGGCTGATGCAGCGTGATCCTCTGTGCCTTGCCCTGTAGTAACCCCGCTTCACCTTATCTAAAATGCGTGTGAGTGTGTGTATGTAGCCTTCAATGGGCTAGCATGACCATATTTGGACGATGAGCGTTGTGGCGTGAGAGGTTACCAGCCAATCAGATCGCACAGAGTGTTGTCATCCGGGTGGGGCGGGACTGCAGGCGGCAGGCTGTGGAGGAGGGTGTGGTCTGGCTGGAGGAGGGGAGATCTCCGAGTTTGAAAATGAATGATGTTACACAGTTGTAGAAACAGGCGGAGGCAGCCGGCAAGTCCTGTGTCTAGCACGAGCTTCCGCTGAACGAGAAAACGACCGAAAACGGACGGATCTGTGATTTTTAAAATTTGAACAAAAACGCCAAACGGCTCCGAGGATGCAGCGTAAGTGTGATTCGTGTGTTTTTCGCTGTGATGTGGGTTTATGAGGGAAATTGGTTCGCAGATGGTTGAGCTTTGGGCGTGACTCACAGCAACAAAAGCTGTGTAAGATTTTGGGGGTTGACGTGCGCAATGGTTTCGCTGTTTTTCAGGAGAGTCATTTAAGAGATATTTGAGCTGTGACACTGTCCTGACTATGATTATATGTGAGCGCGGTGTTAACATTCATCCATTTTAATGCTAAACTAAAATCTGTGTACTCCTACAGCAGTGTGTCGTTCTCGGTATAAAACCTCTATACATAGATCCACTCATTATTTACCGTAATGCTGCTGCTGCTGCTGATGATGATGATGATGATGATGACGGTGGTGATGATGATGGTGGTGGTGGTGATGATGGTGGTGGTGGTGATGATGGTGATGCTGATTTTGCTGATGGTGGTGGTGGTAGTGGTGATGATTTTTCTGTCTGACTATCTGACCTATCTGTATAGCTGTCGATCTGTCTATCTGTTTATCTATCTGTCTGTCCATCTGTCTGTCTATCTATCTATCAGTATGTCTATCTATCTATCTGTCTATTTATGTCTCTCTCTCTCTCTCTCTCTCTCATTCATATATATATATATATATATATATATGTATGTGTGTGTGTGTGTGTGTGTGTGTGTGTTTTAGAGAAGGTTTCATGTCTGTATTGATTAAGGTTTAATGTATATAACTCATTGTAATAAGAATAAAAGTCAGTATTGACTCCATATGGAGTGAATGCTTTACCCTACTGTATACTGTACTGTATATAGATGAGGGTGCCGGGCGGGGCTCCAGAAGGAGGATTTAGGATGGAGGCAGGAAGTCCAGCGCGACTAACTGGATTTATACACCATCATCACACAATTGCTGCAAGCACCAGCTGGATGACTGAAACTCACACACATACATTTGCCATTATACCCAGAGTGCTAATGGTCCCAGCATGGGCCAGAAAGCAGGCCAGAAGAGAGGTGTTAATGTTGCACACGCTTGTGATGGGGTGTGGCTGTGTGGTGTGTGTTTTGTTTTCACACATCCCCATGTTTCCCCTTCAGCCTGTACTGGGACAGACGGTGGGTAAAACCTTGCAGTAAGCATTGATCGATGGATATTGACGTATAGGAATGGTGTTGGGTGCATAATGGTTTACCCTTTTCTGGGATTGGTTCAGTCCTCAGTTTGTGAGCCACTATTCACTATGGACAACATGTAACCAACTTTAATACTTAAAGTTTAAAAACAAATTTTGTCCTTGTAAACAAGACTGTTGCCAGTGTAAGGTGAAATCCAGCCATATGTGTTAACATACTGATTAGTCATTCAGCCACAGCACATCAGCCAGTTGCTCACTTTGTGGGCTTCTTAAAGATTGGAGCATTATTTTAAATTTTCAGTCCTATGGCTGCAATTTGTACACAGTCAGTGAAATATGCCTCAACCTGCAACATCCTTGCAACACCATCGACCTTGTGTTGATGGCAAATGAATCATAGCTTTAAAAGAGTGTGTGTGTGTGTGTGTGTGTGTGTGTGTGTGTGTGTGTGTGTGTGTGTGTGTGTGTGTGTGTGTGTGTG
>JBBPDA010078300.1:0-12366 GCA_037974385.1 Arnoldichthys spilopterus | reverse complement strand
TGATGGGTTAAATGCAGAGGTCACATTTCATTGTGGTGCTTGAGTGTGTTCACAATGACAAAGAGTCACTTTCACTTGTGCTAAAAAATTTCCCCTCCAGTATTTACATGTACTCAAAGTGCCCCCAGCAATAGTGAAGTGAAGTGAAGTGAAGTGAAGACAGATTAGATTAGATTACATTAGAGTCAAATTCCCCACCAGTATTCACATATGCTCAAAATGTCCTCATCAATACTCACATATGCTCAAAATGTGCTCATAAGTGTCTGCCCCCCACCCTGATATATTGATGAAACAGTGGTATTGATATGCACCCCTGCTGCCCAAAAATATTGTCCCCCCAAGCAGTTAACAAAACCTTTCATCCCTATCCCATCAGGAATAAATATCTAATCTCTAAAGATTTGTTCCCCCCACACAACCCCTCATCATCATCAACAATTTTTCATCTTCACACCACCTGACAATGCCAATGCCCAAGTGATGACGAGCTAGCTCTGTCACTGGACGCTGTTGTGGTTTCAGCTAAAGAGCCCAGTTCTGACCAGCGATGTCAGCTTCTTTCACCCACCTCACATCCAACAGAGGAAACACAAATGTGCAAGAACCTAAACAATGATCCTCTTCATTTGAAGATCAGTAGTAAATGTATAGAAAAACACCTCAAACAACAAATTATGATGACTCTTTTAAGTGGTCCAGATCTCACCGGTGCAAAGTTAAGACTGCCCTCCAGACTGTGAATTAGATTGCCATTGATGTGGATCTCACAGGATATTTGTGTATCTCCTGAATGGGAGATGTTTTGTGCTGGGATTGAGCTCCTCACATGTGGCACCCTTTAGTGTGATAGTGAATGACCTGCCATCATGTTCGTGTACCATTCTGTAGCCTTCGCTGATCGACTTCTGAGCTGTTGTTTGCTAGCACTTCATGCGCTTTATGAGCATTATTTCTCACCACAGAACTTCTTCTGGTCCATCAGGGATACTTAATGATCACCTGTACTACATCCACAAATCTTCTGTAGCTACTGCTGTGGCATTTATCTTCACAGTTCAACTTAATGAGAAACTGTTGCAGTAGTTTATATCACAGAACCTGCTTTGCTAACATCTGACCACTGCAATGTTATTTTTTAGCATGTTATTATAATGTTAGACAGATTGGAGTCAGCAGTGACACATTTGACCTAGTTTACACCTGGTCATGCCATGCAACTAGCATCTAGAGATCATGCCATGTGTGTTTACACCTGCTACTCAAATAATTTGAATGTAAATGTGACAAATAATATGTAAATGATACAACAGTTTATTTCCTACGTTGCCCGCTTAAAAGAAAAGCATAAACGGTTTATAAGAAGACAGAATCTGAGCCCCGTGTCATTGCCTGAGTCATTAATATGCAGTATATTGTAGTGAAAGCATAAGTAACAGCAAGGCAAGGTGAAGGACAACCCATATATGTGCCAACTAGCTCAACCAGTAGGATATGGAATGAAACACACAGGAAACTCACATCAGGAGATGAACTGAAGGGGCAGTGATACCTGCATTAAGTGGCGGCAGTTCAGAGGGTGGTCTCTTCTCAATAAGCAGAGCAATGGAAGGGGGCTCTTGTATGGAGGTCTTGGTTTGGAGAGGTGGATCCATTTACACCGATGTAACATGCATCCTGGGTGGTCCGATCTCTAAGTCTGAAACTAGAGAGCATCTCCTGATGCATCTTGAGTGACCTCTTGTGATTGGATCTCACTTCCCCACTCTGCATGTTCGTAAACACGGACATCACTTCTGTTTGCCGAAACCAAATATACTGATGTTTATAACCAACCAGAGACAGCGATGCACTTCCCATGCTCAGGCTGCCGGGCATAAGAAGAAGAAATCAAGACAAATAATATACCATTGTTGGCACACGAACAATTAAATACTTCCGCATGCAAAGGACATCAGTTCATCAGGCTTTATCCGAGTGACCCTTTTCCAGTGCATCCTCGTTCACTCCTACGCTTAGGGCTGCCCACTTAGATCAGAGATAACAGGAAGCACACTGCTGCCAGGTGTGAACAGAGCAGAGCACCTCCTGAAGTGGTTTAAGGAACCAGATTTAAATCTGTTTTAAATGCATACTGGGTGCGTTTAGACCTGCATTTTAATGTGGAGAATCTGGATATCACTCGCATACTCAGTGACCAGGTGTGAACGACTTATCTGTCACTGGTGTATTACGGTGTACCACAGTTTTTCATTGGGTTAATTGGGTTTTTTTACCTGCTTGAGCCTCACAACAGTAGCCACGGAAGAACGTATTTATGGACAAAGCCTAGAGAAGGTGTTAAATACTAACAATAAGTGAATTTTGTGTTTAGCAGGCAGAACGGCTATGCAGCCACGTTCCCCGGCAGATCGTCCGGCGTATCTAGCGCCCCTTCCACCCCCTTCAGCCGCTTCATCTCTACAGGAGGCTCACCTGCAGACAACAAACCTGACAGGTGACCTGCTTGCGCTTTTCCGTCTTCATCATCTTTATTGTAGTACTTTAAAGTGATAGTTCAGCCAAAAAAAAAGATTTAACCACCTTTTGTGGTCAGTCGTCAGCGGAATCTGAACTTTAGCCTGTTAGCTCCAGAGCTAAAGCTAAAAAAGCAGGTCTCAGCTAGTCAACTACATTTGGGGTAAAACTGAACTATTGCTTTAAGACATGAGCACTGAACACACTCAGCGTAAGGCTTGTCTGTGATGTTCCAGGCCCGCCCTGGGGGGTTTATTGACCTCCTCTTACCGACAGCACCAGGAGAGCCTGGCTGCCGAGCGCGAGAGGAGGAGGCTGGAGAGAGAGGAGAGGTTACACCGGATCGAACGAGAGGAAAGAAACCGCTTCAAGTGTGTGATCTTTCTTAAGTGATTGTTGGTGTAAATCTGTGACCTCACAACCATGAGGCCACAGCATGAATTCTCACTTCAGGTGGTCCTAAAAGTATTCTTTTCTTTTCTCGTGTCAGTCGTGACTACGTGGAGAAGAGAGAGGAAGTCAAACACGCTCGTGAAGAAAGGTACTGTATGAACCCTCTAAGCTGCCTTCTTTACCTCAGTCACATCACCTGTGTGTGTGTAATCTCTCATAGACTTGCTCAGGTGGTTTCTGGCACTGCACGACACACTATTATCAAGAACCGTGGACATTAAAGGGGGATGTGTTCCGAACTGCATCACGACGAGTCCTTGAGCTGTGTCTAATGTCTTTTACTATAGCAGCAGTAGTCATAGGCACTGGAAAGCCGCGGGTAAACGAGCAGCAGATGGAAAGCCCAGGCTGCAGGTGAAACATGGCTGCAGATTAAAACGTCCACACACAGCAGGACAGGCTGTGGAATTGCCTTTAGACACGGCCGCGCTGCCGATAACACACATTCCAGAGGCTCTCTGCATGCTGGCAGGTGAAGCGCTCTGCTGGTTGGGGTTATTTATGCTAGATCTTATCTAACGTGTTACTACTGCGTCTGGGGCTTTATCCTAAACTGGACAGCAGATAATCTAATGATCACACTGCACTTAAAACTCTTCATACTTCAGCTGACAGGGAGGAAATATTACATTCAGGCGAACATGATCCCCCATAAGTCACTGTAAACAGAGTCCTCCAGAGTGGGTTTGGTGTGAAATAGTCCCGCTACATTGTTGATAGCTGCCCGCTGCTCCACGTGTGCACATGTGATGGGTTCAATGCTGAGATCACATTTCTTTTCATTTCCTTTCATTAGAGAATAACATTTAGAAATTTGGTACATTTTACTTGGCTGCATTTGGTCACATCATCCAAAAAACTATGGGCTCTTTAATGTGTGAAGAGTGTTTGGGTGGTGAGAGCTGATTGGCTGGTGTTGTCTCTGATGTCAGGTATAAGCAGGTGGAGCGGCTGGCAGCGGAGGAATGCGAGAAGGAGCGTGTGACGTCATCACCACGGGGACGAACAGAAATCACACTCAGCTTGTGCTCACGAACCACCAGCAGCACACGCGGTCACGCACACTCCTCCACAGAGCCTCAGGAGGAGACACACGCGCACACACACACCGCACAAGGTAGGTGTTCATACATGTATGGACTCCTGTATCTCTGCACACCACTGTCCTAACTATCAAACCTAGAGCATAAACAAACATGACACAGCTTCATAATGAGGATAAATATATCACATATATTAATATATACAAATATACCAATATAGCATCCAGAATAAAGTTCTAATAAATTAATATCCAGAAGGATTCTAATAAAATAAATGTCATATTCAAAATAAAGTTATAATAACATTAACTTCTAGAAAATAATTATAATAAAATTAATATCCAGAAAGGAAATTATAATACAATTCATATCCAGAATAACTTTCTAAATGTCTAATAAAATTAACATCCAGAATAAATTTCTAATAAATTCTAATAAAACTAATATTCAGAATACATTTCTAATGAAGTTAATAACCATAATACATTTCTAATAAATTAACGTCTAATAATTTGTCTAATGTCTAATAAAATTAATATTCAGAATGAAGTTTTAATAAATTAAATCTAGAATTCAATCATAATAAAGTCAGTGTGTTATTTTAATGTAACAGCTCTATGTAGATTGTTAGGAATGGCACTGGTGAAAGTGAGAATATAGTGAATACAGCAGTGCGTTTCCAGTGCTCTCCCACACAGGGTAGAACAGTGTTATGATGGAGGGGGTGATGGAGGGAATGGTGGAGCTGAAATGTACAGAGCGATCGAGATCTGTGAGTTTTTCATTAATGAGCTGTAAAACGGTTCCATATGGCACCTTAATGTGTTAGATCATCAGAACTGACTGGAGCTGGAGCTGAGGCAGGCATCTCACAGCCATTTCCACTGAATCCATGTCCACATGTCTCTCACAGTGTGTGTGTGTGTGTGTGTGTGTGTGTGTGTGTGTGTGTGTGTGTGTGTGTGTGTTTTGAGATGTTAGCACTTGGCTGGAGTCTCTCACTGTGTGTAGATAAGAATCAGCTGGGCACAGCCTGGCTCCCATTGCCTTTAGCCTACATTTTCTGTCAGAGAGAAGAAGGGCTCACTCTGAAAGGAAGACGAGTGGGAGGAATGGGGGAAAGAACCTGACGTCATATTTATATGAACCTTTCAGGTTGTGAAGCATCATATTCACATCCAACTCAACTGTTACACAAAAAATTCATTAAAAGTCAAACACATTTGAGTAGTTAGCGACATTAGCGGCTAGTAGGTTTTGTACCTTTTTGGTTATATAAAGCATTTTACATGTTAATATTTAAATTTTTATCTGTCTTGTTTCATCAGCTTAGCAGTACAGTAAGAACCACTTTGCAGAGGGGTTTGTAAACTGTGAAAGGGAGGGAATGTTTTTAATCCCTTCTACCACAGTGGGACTGTGTAATTACCTCCGGGATCAATAACGTTTTCTGATGCTGATTCTAGACAGTTTGTTCCACCCCTGAATATCATAGTGCAATCAGTCAGTCATAATTTGGGAAGCACCAGAATTAGCACGTTCCAGTAGCTTGTATACAAGACACATGCAAAATACACATAGAAATAAGCTAAATAAAAGTAAAAAATTAAATTAATGAGATCAAATGAAATAGTAACGTATTAAGAAATGGAACAGAGGACAATATAAACAGATCACTGTTCTTAAAGTTCATAACAGGGACGTTTTATCAAGAAGAGTGTTGCAGACATGTATATTCACGTTAGAACGATGGTTTGCCTGTAAAAAATACGTGTTCATGACCCTTGGAGGAAATAAATGCCCTTATGTCCACATTCCCATACACTTCTATGCAATGACATGAGACACAGAAACAAGGCATTCCTTTCAGTCAATAGGACAAAACTGTAAATTCATGGCACTCACTAGGGAACCCTGCTGTATAACCATGCAGTCGGTCGAGACTATGACTTCTGCCTCATCCTGTTTGTGCTTGTGCGTTTGTGCCTGCGCCCTGGCAGATATACCCTGGAGCTTCTGAGGCATTCTATCATCTGCTTTGTTTTGTCATCCCCTATGATCTGCTGGGATTGTGTTTCTTTTATTTGTTTGCTTTTCCAAATATAGATCAAAGATGTTGTAGTGCTTTACGGTAATAGAGGAATGAGGAGAGTCATGGAGGCACGGACCACCAAACCGGCCTATTTTTATAATGCGGGCTTAAGAACTTTTGTAAAACATCCAAATCTCTTCCTCATGTCTCGCTTTCTCACTCTCTCCTCATATATATATAGGTTGCCAGATCCCAAATCAAATCAAATGTGTAAAATATTTGCATGAATTTCAGTTTCTCTGGTGTTGCCCGTTTGCTTTAATGCAAGTGTGACTTCCCAAGTTTGTGCAGAAGCCTTTGGCTTCATCCGGGAGTCGTCTAAACACACACTTTAGGGAAAGGGAGGAAACATACACACTGACTTTTTTGTTCAAGGCCTTAACACGGTCAGCGTCCCAAATCTGCATCTGTAGTAACCGCGAGCTAGTAATAGTTCCCAATCTGGAAAAACATCATTTTGCTGAGCACAGCTGCAAACTCTTCTACACCTTTCTGTTCTTTATTCACACGCTTACGGCATGAAAACAAGCACTGGGGTACAGTTTTGGCTCAGATTGATATAACAGTATATAAAATCTTTGTATTCTACCAGTTCTATTGCATGAAAACGGAGCCTGTCGGTATTCCAGTGAACGATAAAAACAAACTTCATGGTGGATTGGTTTAATTTCACACCACTTTGAATTTAACCAATCAGCACATTCTCCACATGCAGTGCCAGCTGATTGTAGGATTGTGAGAGCAGATTAAACCATTTTCTGGGCTCACCTATCAAAAACAGGTCCCATGGACCATGCATGCATCCACCCACGCTATATTTACTGCCACGGCTGGAGCATCTTGCAGAACTGATTATAATGGTCATAATAATAAATCTAGCTGCCAGCAGCAACAATGGGGCCAAGCACCACAGGAACAGGCAGACAACATGGCACCAGTCCATCACTGGGTAAACAGACACATTCACACCCACTGTCAGACCCCTCTCTTGAGGATTCATGCCAAATATGATGGTTATTATTAGAACTTCATTCTGGGTGTTAATTTTATTAGATAAATTACATTTAACATATAAAACTTACATAGTAACAATTACATTAGCACCTTAGGCGCCAGGCCTCTAATAATAAATGCCTGTTTGATTATCCTGCCAACAGAAAACCAACACTGTATGTTCCCCTTATTTTTTGCTGCTCATTGCTGTGGACAAGCAGGATGTGATTAGTAGAGTTTACAAAGCTTCAAAGTTCTAAATATTTACATGTTTATTTTGGATGTCCGTGTGGTTATAAATGTGCCTTTGTTTGTGAAAACAGTTCCATGGACCTTGGACGGTATATCAGTAACTGGTGCTAACCCTCTGTCCTTTTTGGGGTTTTTTGGGGGGGGTTCTTTTTGTTTTTGTTTCAGAAGCTGGGCTGGTGCAGACAGCAGCAGAGCCTCCCTCAGAGCCAGAAGGAGAACAGAAGCCTGTGGACGAAAAGGACATTACAATTTCCTTCCTTCAGACAGAGTCTGATACCCAGCCAGACGAAAGAGGGGAACAGGAGTTAGCAGAAGATGGAGAGAAACTGGAGGGACAGGAGGAGAGACAAGAGAAAGACATGAAAGGACAAGAGAAAGAAGAGGAAAGGGAAGAAGGATCACAGGAACGGACAGAAGCGGAGGACGAGGAGGAGGAGCAGGAGAAGGAACAGCTGGTGGAGGAGAGTGCCATCCTCAGTGAGAAGGAAAGGCAGAATGAGGAACTGAATGAGAAAGATAACTGTTCTGCCTCCAGCATCTCCTCAGCAAGCAGTACTCTGGAGCGTGAGGAAAGAGAGGAGAAGCTCATGAGTGACAGTGACTCAGGTAAGAGAAAAGATGTGTTCTGCTTATTTTGAGTCGGACTAGTCACATGTAGAATGGAGCTAGCACAAGGTTCTGCCTGAACTGACTGTAGCCCCACAAAAATCTGCCTAAACCATTTGTACCCCCACAAAATTCACTCTGAACTGACTGTAGACCCACAAAATTCACTCTGAACTGATTGTAGACCCACAAAATTCACTCTGAACTGACTGTAGACCCACAAAATTCACTCTGAACTGACTGTAGCCCCTTAAATTCTCTCTGAAACTTAAACCAACTGTAGACTCAAAAAATTCACTTTAAACTGACTGTAGCCCCATAAAATTCACTCTGAACTGACTGTAGACCTAAAAAAATCACATTAAACTGACTGTAGCCCCATAAAATTCACTCTGAACTGAGTGTTGACCCACAAAGTTCACTTTAAACTGACTGTAGCCCCTTAAATTCTGCTGAACTGGCTGCAGTTCCATAAAATTCTTTCTCAAACTAAAATTTCTAATAAGTACATTCAATATCCATATGCATATCCATTGACTCTGTATAACCTGTGTTTTAACCTGTCTCTTATCATCAGGTCAGTGGACGGATTGCATCAAGGATGCAGAAATCAACGAACAATGCGGCAAAGTCCTCAACAGCAAGCGCTTCATGCTGGACATGCTCTATGCCCAGAGCAAGAACCCTGTAGCACTGGAGGAGGACAAGGAGAAGGAGAAAGAGAAAGACAAAGAGAGAGAGAAAGAGAAAGAGAGCGATTCCAACCTGTCCAGCCGTATTTCCACCCTGGAGGCGCGACGGCAGGCCTGTGAGGACAATGTCAAAAAGATGGAAGTGCAACACCTGGACAACCAGGGCAACGTTCGGGCTGTGGCCGAGAAATTTGGGGACTTGGTGAAAGGACTGGCCTCTGCTCATGAAGCAGAGCATGCTGGGAAGGAGAAGCAGCTGCAGCCCTCACCCTCCCCCACACCCGCACCTGCACCACCTAAGAAAGAGTCAGACCACATCTGGGACCAGCTGATGGCCACCCCCCGGGAGCTCAGAATAAAAGAGATGGACTTTACGGACCTTGGGGAGGAGGATGATGTTGATATTTTGGACGTTGGTAACATGATGGCCTCAAGTGACCACATGCCCCCGCCTCCTCCACCTCCCTGTATACCCAACCTTCCGCCCCCACCACCCCTGTTTGGATGCCCTCCTCCTCCCCCTGTCCCTGGCATGATGATGCCACCCCCTCCCCTGCCGTCTGTGACCCCAATGTCACCCCCAAACTTTGGATCCCCTCAGCACAGCCGGGGAGAGCCACCACTCTTTCAGAAGAAAAGGAAAACCATCAGGCTCTTCTGGAATGAGGTTAGACCCACAGACTGGCAGTACAGTGGCCAAAAACATTGCAAGGAGTCACTGTGGTCTAAACTGGACCCTATCAAGCTTGACACAGCCAAGTTGGAGCACCTCTTTGAGACAAAATCTAAGGAGCTTCCTGTTACAAAGGTAAACACACTGCCACCTTTCTCACTGCAGGCCCAATCCGTGCAGTGAGTCTGCTAACCATACAATTTAAAGAACAGTCCAAGGAGGGTTTCAAAACAAACAAGACAGAGATTAGGACCAATTGCAGTCAGGGGGAGGTCCTAGAAGAAAAGTAGCAGCAATTAAGACCTGTCATGGTCAGGAGGAGGTACTAGAACACAGAAAGCAGTGATTTTGACCTGTCCCAGTCGAGGGGGGATCTTACCACAAAGCAGGGAAATTATTAGAACCAATCACAGTTAGGGGACGGTCCCAGAACAAAGGGCGGCAATATTTTGGCCCACCACAGTCAGGGAGAGGTTGCTGAAGCAATGCCAAAACGATTAAGACCTGTCTTGGTCAGGTGGGGTACCAGAAAAAGGATGCAGTGATTAGGACTGATCATAGTCAGGGGAAGATCTCAAAACAAACAAGGTGGTCATTAACCCAATCACAGTTAGGAGGAGGTCTCAAAAGAAAGGGATGCTGTGATCAGGACCAATCACAGTCAGAGGGAAATTACTGAAGAAAGGACCTGGCAATTAAAACAAGTAACGGTCAGGGGGAGGTAGCATAACAAATAAGGTGGAGATTTGAACCAATCACAGTGAAAGGGGAGGTCCTAGATGAAAGGGGTATGTAATTAGGGGTAATCACAGTAGGGGGATGTCACAGACATCTGCTTGTCTGTGATCTTTTGACACTTTGTTGTCCATTTCTTAGTGCTTTCCTTTCTTCTCCATGTCGTTTCAAATTGAAACCTTGCTCAGAGCTGCGCACAAGTGTTCTGGCATTTTTTCAGGTTATTTTCAGGTGAAACACATGTAATGGATTAAGGATCGTCACTGCGGTCCCCGCCCTATCACATGAACACGCGGGATGTGAGGCAGACTCAGAGGGAATCTGGGTCAGTCTGGTGGTGCGAGGCTGCTTGATTGGCTCTGACGGATCTCCTGTATTATCTTAAAGCTCCATCAGAGAAGCGGTCTGGATCGTATGAAGTCCTCCTGCCACTTTGAACGTAACTGAGCCACAGCTCCTATGCCAGGCCTTTTACGCTCACGTTTCACCATCTCCACTCTAATCCATGTGGTCCTGTCACGCCACCCCTCCAGATCCCTTACTGCGGAACCATACTCGTCACGGTCGTTCCTGACCTTAAATCTGTGCTCCTTTGATTCATGGCCTTGTCAGAATGAATCCAAGCTGCCAGAAGGCTTCCCCCATCAAGAACCTCCTTTATTAGAGGATACACTGAAATAGTGATGTCAGTAGGAGGTGGGCCAAAAGCGGTAGATGTCCTCTAGTGTACTTTAACACGTCTACTCATGATGTGTTTTCTCAGAGATGGCTTCACAGCAGTCTGGTCGGGGCTTTTCCTTTCGTCTACCCAAAACCAGCTTCTCCAGCTGCTTCTCATTTTTACCCTCATTCCTAAACCCCTTGCACCCACCCCGCACCCCCCAATTTGGCATCTACAAAAAAAAAATGCTCTGCTCTCCTGCTCCAGAAATATTCTCCATCAAAGTCCCAAAAATAGCCCTCAGGTGCTTGCGTGTCTTTCAAGCTAGCTGCACAGCAGTGTAGCCCTCGTCGGTATTCATATCTCGGGAAGCCATGTTTCTTTTTTATAATTGCCCACATTAAAGAAATTCCGTTCCCTTCCATTTCAGGTTAGTCTTCAGGAAGGCCTAACTGGAACCCTGTTCTAATCTTGGTTGTAGAATGGGAGATGAATATCGGTTACTGAAGCAGCGATCAGGCCTCAGTGGTGCAAACTTATGGGAACTGAGGAAAGTGTTCGGTTGTGCTCATGCGTGCTTTTGACAGGTCAGCTGTGTAATGTCAGAAACTGGAAAACAGGATAACATGATGGCAATCAAGGGGGCCAAGGGTGGATTTTAGGGGTGTAAAAATTAAGGTAATAATTCCACTGTACCAGTTTTGGGATGTTGTATGAATTGCAAAGTATGTGCTCATCGACCTCTCATGTAATTTTGTAGTTGGTGTGTTAGGAACTCTGGGTCTAACCTCTTTCTGTGTGGGACACTGAATGACCTTCTGGTGTATAACTAGGTCCTCAGTATCGCTGGAATCTTACATTTTTAATTTTTTTTATAAACTTTTTTTTCAAGGGTGGAGGAGATGTTTTGTTAATTTGTTATTTGCAATTTCCTTCCTTTTTTGAAAACTTAACTGTCTGATGCTGAATGTTTTGCCACCCTCAGAAAACAGCAGCAGATGGTAAACGGCAGGAGATCATCGTTCTCGATTCTAAAAGAAGTAATGCCATTAACATCGGCCTGACGGTTCTTCCCCCACCTCGCACCATCAAAACGGCCATCCTGAACTTCGACGAGTACGCACTGAACAAAGAGGGAATAGAGGTAAACTGGATTTCCTCTCACATCTTACTGTGTTTATTTTATAGCCCTAAGGTCCCTCTGTGATGCAGTGATCAGGCCACGTGAAGTCACCAAGGGTCTCCTCAATCAGATTAGCTTAACACTTTCAGGAAACTCTGTCATTGTCCCCAAGCAGATAAAACTGTCTAACATACGTCAGCATCAGTGTTATTTTCAATTTGTGCATCATTAATAAGTAAAATGATGAAAATGGCTAGTTTAAGAATTTTTAAGAAAACATTTATCCTGGTAAAAAAAATCTGTGTTTTCTGATGAATATTATAATGTTTATGTTTCTGATGGGCTCTGTTAGTATTGTTTCTTGTGTGTTGTTTGTAAAAATAAAGTGAAAGTGACTTGTTTGTTACTGTGAACACAAACACACAAAGTGCACCACAAATTATTTTGTTTATACATACTCTCTCTCTCTCTCTCTCTCTCTCTCTCTCTCTCTCTCTCTCTCTCTCTCTCTCTCTCTCTCTCTCTC
>JBBPDA010078289.1:0-12366 GCA_037974385.1 Arnoldichthys spilopterus | reverse complement strand
GGGGGTCGTGGGGGGGGGTATGGTGGTGGTGGTAGGAGTGGGTGGGTGAGAGACTCGTTCACACGAGTCTCGACAGCAGATTTTCCTCTTGTTTCGGGAAGGCTATATTTGGGAACATTTGTCCAAATAGAGGCTGCAGTATAAAGACAAATGTACGTTTTTATATTTTTCCCAGAATGCATCGGTACAAAACCCATACACCGGTTTTGGGTGGTCTGCCCATTTTCAGAACAACAGTGTCTGAGATGCTCTGGTCTCATATGTGATGTCATGTCTTTTTCTACCCTGATTAGATTGCTATTCACCAATCAGCCATAACATTAAGACCACCTGCCTCTTACTCAGTGTGTCCCTCCTGCTGCTGAAACAGCCCTGACTGTGCTGCACTGTGTGCTCTGACCCCTGTCTATCAGAGTCAGCATCACCAGACGGGCTAGCCTTCACTCCCCTACGTGTATCAGTGAGCCTCGGGTGCTCATGACCCTCTGATTCACCACTCACCCTTCCTTGGATCACTTTTGGTACATACTAACTACTGCACACCTGGAACACTCCACAACGCCTGCCGTTTTGGAGATACTCTGACTCTGGCCATCACGCTCCTGCTTCCAGCACATCAACTTCAAGAACTGACTGTTCACTCGCTGGTTAATATATCCCAATGACAGGTGCCATTGTAACGAAATACCTAGAGAGTCAATGTTAGGCCCAGTGGTGTTAATGTTTTGGCCGATCTGTTCTTGCTCATCCGTGGTTCTGCTTCACTCTGAAACAGTGTGAGCTCATCTTTTTTATGGAGTAACGTTATTACAGCAGTTAGAAGAGCTGAGGTTTGCTGGGAGCAGGTCTATAAGCAGCTGGGTTGGACTCAGATGTTGATCGATAGTCACTGATAATAAATGTCCGTGGTTTCAGAGGAAATCTGATTGGATGATTAGCTTGTAATAGCGAATTACAGTCTTCATCATGAGCTCTGCTCCAGTTTAATGGGCCTGTGATTGCTCTATAGCATGGGGGCCCAAATCCGGTCCTGGAGGGCCGTGGCCTAGCACAGTTTAGTGATTTCCCTGCTCAAACCCACCTGGTTCATCTCACCTGCCAGGTTTAGTGGGTGTATTTACAGAGGGGAACTACCGAGCTCTGCTGGAGACCGGACCTCCACAACTCTTTATCACTGTATACTTACCTGGCAGGAGGGCGACATCATGATCAACAATCATGGTGATCAAGGTGGAGGCCTAGTGGTGAGGACATTGCCCTTGTGAGCTGAAGGTCGCAGGTTCGAGTCCCAGAGCACCACTGAGGTCCCCATGAGTGAGGTACCGTCCCGCTACACTGCTCCCCGGGCGGAGGTCGCGTTTTATTGTGGTGCACTTTGTGTGAATGAGTACGTTCACAATGACACTGTCACAATGAGACAACAAGAAGCTCCATTTAAAGTGACTACTTTGTCATTGTGAACACATCCCATCATAAGGACATGTTTAGGATAAGCAGCTTGATAGACGGCTTCACGACCCACCCGTCTATTCTGTGTTTGCTCATTTCAGTGTTGTTCCCACTAGAGCAGAACGATGTGAAAAAGCTCATTTAGGGGGCGACACCAAATTGGGAATTGGGAACTTAAGTTCTCTCTCTCTCTCTCTCTCTCTCTCTCTCTCTCTCTCTCTGTGAATATAATAAGTTAATACTAGATTAAGAAAAATTAACAAAACAATTAACAAAAAATCATAAAATGACTAAAAACAATAATGCAAATATAATTTATAAATAAATACAATGAATGAAAGCAAAACAAGATAATAACACAATGTTGCACAGTTTTTGTTTCTTGTTACTAAATGTTACATTCCAGCCATTTATGTCCAAATTCGGTGTAAAAACAGCTCTTTCCATCACAAACTCTGACCACAGCCCATAAAAGTTTCATGTGCAAAACAGGCTAAATTATATTATTTTATATATTATTTTCTGGACAGTCCTAGAAAGTTCTAGAAAGTTCTAAAAGTGTCCAGAAAGTTCTAGAAACTTCTGCAGAGTTCTCACAGTTCCAGAATATTCCAGAAGTTCTACTTAGCATCTAAAGTGAATGGAGAATGTTCTTGAAAATAGATACATTTCAAAAAGTCATCGTCCTGAGCACAGAAGCAACGTTTTTATGGAACAACAGCCATTGTCTACTGATTTTAGACAGAAGGGAGAACAAACGTACCAGGAACAAGAATAAAATAGTGCTCTGTTACGTAGAGTTTAGAGTTAAAAATAAATACACAAATAAACAACAAGACAACGTAAATTAGAGCTGAAATAAAAATCTGAGAACCAAATGTTTGGATAAGAATTAGAAGCTAAACTGAAATAATTTCGGTGAAGCAGATACAGGCTCAGTGGTGGTGGTTAGAAATGGAGAACTGAAGGTTGTGGGCCCTTTAAGTCTGACCCCTTAGATCTTTATGCTTATGTAAGCGATTGATTGGTGCCATCATTATTTAGATCCCTCAGCCCATGAAGAAAGCAGGCCACCATCTCCAGCAGGTTTTGCTCTTGGCTCCGAGAGTCTTAGCCGTTCGTGCTTTGACGTAACGTCCCTCCCGCAGGCCTCCTGTGGTCAGGGCCTTGGGCTGGACGTGCAGTTGAACTGTGATTAGTTTTCGGTCACTGACGTCCTCGGCCTGACAGCGTTATGGCTGAGTTGGACCGTAATGAGCTCCTCTTCGTGGCTAAATGATTTTAAATGATTTCTCCTCACCCCGAACTCGTCCATCACTCCTTCGCTGCAGAAGTGAATGGGGCTTTGGCTTTGCTCTTCCTATCTGACTCGGTGGTTAGCGCTGTCTCGCAGTGGCCTTGATTGTGGGGGAGATTTCCATTACGGCCTGCCTGAGCCGCCTTCATTATCTCCGCGCCGCAGTCCTCTCTATCTCTAATAGAATTTCTCCGTTTCGCTCGAAAGGAAGTTTTTCATAACTTTATGAATGGAGACGCTGCACCTCGAGGCTAGCGCAGCACAGGGCACAGCCGCTGGATATCGCGAAGACGATGTGAGAAGCGATAAGTTCTGATTAAAGTAGTGCATCACACTGGATGTGCTGCAGAATTGTAAACCAACTCATCCTTAAGGCACAAAGCAAAGTACAGTGTTACAAAAGCACCAAAACTCTACAAAATGCTAATAGCTGCTTTCACTGACCAGCCATACTGTGTAGGTCCTCCTTCTGCTGCCCATACCGGCTCCACTTGCCGAAGGCCTGGACTCCACAAGGCCTCTGGAGTGTGTGGCAACAAGCAGCAGGTCCTGTAAGTTGGATTTGACTACACCAGCCCATCCCACAAAATGCTGGACCAGATTAAGATCTGGGGAATTTGGAGGCAACACTTTCTTCAGAGTCAACAGGCGAGAGCCGAGGGCGACAGAGGCAAGGAAAAACTCCCTAGCAGTAGGAAGAAACCTTGGGAGGAACCAAGGCTCAGAAGGGGGAACCCATCCTCCTCTGGTTGACGCCGGATAGCAAAAACAATTCTTTGTCATGTTCCTCACATCGTTCCTGAACCATGTCTGCAGTGAGGAATGCTGACAGAGGCCATTGCCATTAGGGAACACTGCTGGCTTGAAGGGCTCCCAAGCAACATGTACATGTGACCCCCGTAACGTGATTTACCCAGGCTACTTGGGTTCCAGCTGGGCAAGGGCTTAGCATGGGTAAATTAATGGGCCCGGTGCAAAAGCTGGGTTCTCCATGGGCTTTTAAATGGTTTTGTCTTGTTCCCACTTGGGCGTAACCCAGTTATATTAAGGTTTTCTACTGGCAAACCCACTTGGGCCGCCCCCACAGGGGACCCGTGTGGAGACAAAATTGAACATATGTTTATAATAATATTAACAGCAACAATAATAATAATAATAATAATAATGATTATTGTATTAAAATGAGTCAGGTCCCAGATGGGCCATGATTTGACCCATTGTAAAACCTATATGAGGCTCACAGAGACGTTGACTGGGATGTACCTGGTTTGCAGCAGTGTTGAGCGGTGATATGTGTCAAAGTAGCCTCTACAGAACTGTGGGACCCAGCATAACATTGCCCAGAGCGTCACACTGTCCACTTGTGATTTCATGAAGTAGATGTGGCATTAATTCTCACCTCTGAGGGGGCGAATGTGCCCCTCAGTCAACCCAAGAATGGTGAGAGGGTGGTGTGCTGGGTCGGTGGAAAGGTCACAGCAGATGTTTTGTCTTGATCTTTCGCCTGAAGTGTGAGCAGCAGCCGAAGTGAGAGGAGCTTAAGTGGAAACCGAGTGTCCGAGATACCAGTGGGAAGTTGGAGAAGTTTGATTGTGACCAGAGGATTGTTGATCTGAATCCCTGAACCAGGTGGAACACCCACGGCTGAAGTGCCCTTGAGCAAGGCACCTCTAACTTACCTGCTCCCTGTGGTTGCCCTCACAGCTCTCAGTGGGTTTCCTGTCACTGCTCTAAATGGGTCAAATGCAGAGACTGATTTCCCCAAGGGGATAATTAGAGAATGTAAAATAATTGTAAAAAATGTTAATTATAAAATCATTATATATTTAAAATATATATTAATTTTTTTATATATTTAAATATAATATTAATATTGATATTATTATATATATTTATATATAAATATACATATACTAAAATACATTTAAAAAAATATATATATATTAAAAAATTATTATTAATAGTTATTTATTTACAACAAATTGCAAATTTCAGATCAAGAGTGTAGTGTATAGTGAATTCTTTACACTAAACGTGAAACATCATTTGACCAGAGGTGCTCAAACATTCGCACGTGGCTGTACCAAATGTTTTCCAGCTTCAATAAAATGTACATGACCGTGGACCTGCCCAGAACGTGATTCAGTCCATTCGCTCTCATGTCCATCATGAACTGACACCATGCATCATCCTGCCCTACATACTGACAGGACTGCGTACGACGCGGCTCCGTTCAGACTGATGGCTCTGGATGTGGCCTAAATCTGCTTTATTCCTGTTTTTTTCCCAACTTTTCATCTCTTCAAATGATCCTGTTTCGCCAAGAGAAATGTGATGACACTGGCAGCAGCTGCAGCAAGAACTGAACAAAAGGACAGATCGTGCCACCTCCGTCACAGAGACAGGCTTAGCATGAGAACGTGACAATCACAGGACCTGCTTATAAGGGACGGGTGACAATTCATTAGGCCAATCAATGCAGCAGTGAGATTTCCTCTTAATCCTGCTTTGATCGATGCATAGAAATGAGGATCAAATTGCATTAAAATTGCTAATGCTTTGGACCTTTGCCATTGGCTGATTTAATCTGGGAATAAAAATAATTGAAGGCCAGTCACCATGTTCATTACACCCAGCTGATTTTAGAACTGGACTTTCATTCCTGCCAGTGACTCTAATTCAAGTCAAGATGGATCGGGATGCTGCGATATTCCAAGAGTCAGTGAATTGTAAATAAATAAATAAATAAAAATAGTAAAGTCTCTCTAATATTATGTTCTTTATGTATGTGCATTTACCTCACTTATCAACAGGAACATGCCCCCTTATGTTATCTATAGTGTAGACAGAGTTGTTTGGCCTAAGTGTGGTGTGTGGTGTAGACCAAAGACAGCTTTTCAGGTGAAGAATCCCATAGCAGCTGTGAAGCATGGTGGTGGAAATGTTATGGATTTGGCTGCCTCAGAGACTTGACATCATGCAGTCATTTGGTTAAGCTGTGAATGCTGCATCATATCAAAGACTGCTGGAAGATAACTGTAACGAATCATGGCCCTTGTGTTTCCACGTGTCCATGTTTTGGTTTGGTTTAAGCCACGTGTCATTGTCCTCGTGCTCGTGTTGCCACGCCCTCGCCCGCCTCACACCTGGCCCTCGTTTTCTGTATCCCAGGTGTTGTTAATTCATGTTTATTATTTAAACTCTTGTGTTTGTGCTCTCGGTGTCTGTCTTTGTAAGTCATTCATGCCCTGTGAGTCTTCGTGTTATGTTCGAGCCCTCGTTTATGGTTTCACAGTTCGTGTTTTGTAGTATTTGTCGTTTGGTTTGGTAATAAAGCCCTTTTATTTTCTAACCTCGCTTGCTCTTGCTTCCTGCAAAAAAAACACCCAACGATCGTGACAATAACGTGAAGCTGTCTGTCCACAAGCTGAAGTTGAACCGGAGGTGGGTCTTTCATCAGGGTAATGATCCTAAGCACACTAGCAAATCCACCAAAAACTGGTTCAAAAAAACAAATACATTTCAAAATGTCATTGTTCTAAACACAGAAGCAAAGTTTTTGTGGAACAACAGTCATCTTCTATATATTTTAGGCATACAGGATTGGGAAAACACTTTGTACCCAGGAACAAAAATACTCTGTTACATAGTGTAATTAAATGTAATTAGAATTACAGTGGGTGTCACCTATAGAGCAAAATTGGCGGGAAGGGGAAGGGTTATATTTTGGAAACACCCATACTAAAGTGACTGGGTTTTAATTTTAAATGGCTTCTAAATTCTAGGAGTTACAATTCATAGAATTTATATTTTACAAAAAAATTGAAAATTAAGTTCTGCAAACTGAAAATGACTAGGAATTGAAAAGTGTAGTGAACCGGAACATTTCCAGGCTTTTAGCGGTTATGCTTTGGCGAAGACCTTTATTACTGGTGGTGTAAATAAGGTGAAGCAGCACTGCTGTAGACTGGGTGAGTTTTTGTCTCTTGTGTAGTGAAATGTGAAATCCTTTCTCCCGGTTCTTTTGTTTACCCATATATTTACTTCACTGCACTCATTGAGTCTTTAGAGTGGCTACCCACTGCTCACCCTCCGGCTGAACTGCTAAAAAACATGTCCAGGCCATGTAAAGCCAACCAAGCGAAGAAAAACGCATCCGGAGTTTGTCCTGCTTCCTAAAGCCATAGGACGAAGGGTCGGAAGGGTCTGAGGATGTGGAAGCCTCACATGGAAATAAACACGTGAAAGAGTCTCTACTACAGAACCATGCACTGTTCCATCAGCCTACTGAGAGCCTGGCAGGTTCTCCTTCTGAGTCTCGGTTCCTCTTAGTGGTTCTTCCTCATGGTTTTAGAGAGGTTCTCCTTCTGAGTCTCGGTTCCTCTTAGTGGTTCTTCCTCATGGTTTTAGGGACGTTCTCCTTCTGAGTCTGGGTTCCTCTTAGTGGTTCTTCCTCATGGTTTTAGGGACATTCTCCTTCTGAGTCTCGGTTCCTCTTAGTGGTTCTTCCTCATGCTGTTAAGGATGTTCTCCTTCTTGGTCTCGGTTTCTCTTAGTGGTTCTTTCTCATGGTTTTAGAGAGGTTCTCCTTTTAAATCTCGGTTTCTCTTTGTGGTTCTTCCTCGCGCTGTTAGGGATGTTCTTCATCTGAGTCTCTGTTCCTCTCTTTTTGGTTCTTCTTCATACTCTTAGGGACGTTCTCCTTTTGAGTCTATGTCCCTATTAATGGTTCTTCTTCATGCTTTTAGAGAGGTTCTCTATTTGAGTCTTGGTTTCTCTTTGTGCTTCTTCCTTATGCTGTTAGGGAGGTTCTGCATCTGAGTCTCTGTTCCTCTCTTTTTGGTTCTTCCTCATACTCTTAGGGACGTTCTCCTTCTTGGTCTCGGTTCCTCTTAGTGGTTCTTTCTCATGCTCTTAGGGACGTTCTCCTTCTTGGTCTTGGTTTCTCTTTGTGGTTCTTCCTCATGCTGTTAAGGACGTTCTCCTTCTTGGTCTCGGTTCCTCTTAGTGGTTCTTTCTCATGCTGTTAAGGACGTTCTCCTTCTTGGTCTCGGTTTCTCTTAGTGGTTCTTTCTCATGGTTTTAGAGAGGTTCTCCTTTTAAATCTCGGTTTCTCTTTGTGGTTCTTCCTCGCGCTGTTAGGGATGTTCTTCATCTGAGTCTCTGTTCCTCTCTTTTTGGTTCCTCTTCATACTGTTCTGTTAGGGACGTTCTCCTTTTGAGTCTATGTCCCTATTAATGGTTCTTCCTCACACTCTCAGGGATGTTCTCTTTCTGAGTCTAGGTCACTCTCAGTGATTCATCCTCATGCTTTTGGGGGGGGGGGGTTCTCCTTCTAGGTCTCTGTTCCTCTTACACCCCTTGTCCACCAACAGGGAGCATGTTCTGTTCTGATTCTCACACCACAGCTTCACAGCTGCTATGGGATTCTTCACCTGAAAAGCTGTCATTGTGAACACGCCCCATCACACAAGGTGCACCACAATGAAATGTGACCTCTGCATTTAAACCATCACACGTGCAGCAGTGGGCAGCTGTCAGCAGCACCCGGGGAGCAGTGTAGCGGGACGGTACCTCACTCAAGGGAACCCCAGTGGCACCTGGGCCTGGACTTGAACGTGCAACTCTCCAGTCACATGGGCAATGCCTAACCGCTAGGCTCCACTGTCCAGGTTTGGAAATCATTACATCTTCAGTATATACAAAGCTCAACATGCGCAAACCTCCGAATTTTTCACTCTTTCACCTTGTTTACAGCTGCTTGTCGTCATGCCGCCCGGCCGTGCGCCCGCTGGCTGTGTGTGTGTGGGTGGGTGTGCTGGAAGAGGAGCGAGCGCAGCTGGTGGCAGCGGATACGGGGCCTTAAAACAAAAGGAGTGTGTGTCGTGTTGTGGCTGCGAGGACACCGCTGACGATCAGAGAGCCCGAAAAAGCTGGAGCTGAAGGATGAGTGGAGGAGAGAGAGGGGGCGAGAGAGAAAGGGAGAAGACGCGCTTCCCCTTCTCATCTCCTCGTGCCCGCCGGGGTTCAGTGGAGGCTGCGCCATCTCGCTTTGTTCTTCATCTCAGCACCTGAACTGCACACGCTGCTCTTTCTAACCCCGCTGTGCTCGCGACGTCGAGGCTACAGGTTTAATTCTGTACACGTTGGCGCCTCTGTGGGTGCAGAGCCGATCATATCAACACCAATCAGCCACAACATTAACACCACTGACAGGTGAAGTGAATAACATTGACTCTAGTTATTTCATTACCCTGGCACCTGTTTTGGGGGGGGGGGGTATATTAGGCAGCAAGTGAACAGTCAGTTCTCGAAGTGGACGTGCTGGAAGCCACATTGATAAGGGGTTTATTGTGACGTTGTGGGCGAATAAGTCGGAGCTTCTCCAGAACGGCAGCTCTTGTGGAGTGTTCCGGGTGTGCACTAGTGAACCAGAAAAAAGTGAGCCAAAGAAGGACGACTGGTGAGTCGGAGGGTCATGGGCACCCGAGACTTAGTGATGTATTATAGAAGGAGCGAGAGAGAGCAGTTAATGGAGCGATGGGGAGATGGAGATGGAGAGGCTGATTGATGGGGAGAGGGAGGACTACCTTTTCCAAGGTCAGGGGCACCCAAAGCTGACTGATGCATGTGTTCGCCACAGAAGAGCCGCTGTGGTGTAGAAAGTGACGCTGACTCTGATAGAAAGGGGTCAGAACACACAGTGCAGCGCAGTCAGAGCTGCTCCAGCAGCAGGAGGGACACACTCGGTACTAGGCAGGTGGTCTTAATGTTATGGCTACTGGAAGTGACGATAAAGGCACAGTAACAGAAAGAGCCTGTGAGGAATAATGCGTGTGGAAATGAATAATGACTGGTTTCTTTATGTGAAACCACACAAACGTCAGAAGAAAAGTGCAGGATGTGCGCAGTAATGTGTATCCAGACTTTTGACTGCTGCTGTGTTTTAAAGGCCTGCTGTATCTTCCAGAGCCCTGTTTGAAAGGAAACTTTTCCTAAAGCATGAGACTTTTCCCTGGTAACAGCGTTCCCTTCCTGCTGGGTTAAAGGACACAGCATTATGTTAGAAAGTGCTATGGGATGTGTAATGGGCCTCTGTGGCCAGAAAGTCCCTCAGCACCTATATACAGGGAACAAGGAAACAGCTCGGAGCGAAAGTCTGTTGCCCTACCGTTTGGAAAAGGGCAGCGTGTTTGACGACAAGTGCCTGAGCCATTTCTTACACTGACTCAAACACCCTTTAGTGGACGCTACAGTCTCCTGCCTGCTGTGCTCCTTCTGCTGTGGAAATGGACGCACTGGAGCTGTACTGGCTTGTTCCTGACCACATCCGACACCAGAATAACGACGCCCCTGGTTCAGGTCTCCGCCCAGCCTCAGGGGTTTTGTATCCCGTTTAGCGTTTTAGCTCTTGTGTTTGTCTGGTCTCTGTTTTCAACACCCGCGTTGTGTCCATGGTCAATGCTACGTTCAGGTCTTGTAAGTTTTCTCCAGTTTGGAGTCCATGCTTCCATGTTTCTTTTGTTCGCTCTCGTGTTTGGTTTTCTTGTAAATAAATGAGTTAAACTGCTAACACTCACACTAACACTCGTGCTGCTAACACTCGCCCTGCTAACGCATGCCCTGCAAACACTCGCGCCGCTAACTCTTGCCCTGCTAACACTCATGCTAACCCTTGCCCAGCTAACAAACACTTCCTGGAAGCCTCGAACCTGACAAGCACGAACTAAACGTCCGTCACTTTTCTTTATGTTTTTATTTATTCCTTTTACAATAAATATGTTTTCCTCCAATTTTTTTTTTTGAGAGAGGAGCCATCCTTCCCACCCAAGGAGCAAGGCCAATTGTACTCTCTTGGACTCTGTGCCATGATCCCATCTAGGATCGAACCCCCCAACCTTCTGATGGTAGGGCCAGAGAACGAACATCATTCATTCACCCCCGATTTTTCTGATTCTTTCCCCTAATTTAGTCGTCTTCAGTTCACCCATGTCCAGTTTCTCCCCCAAACACGAAAAGTGTCACCAGCGCTGGGAGGACGAAGATGAGCATGTGCTTCTTCTAAGTCATGTGAAGCTCCACCCACTGTCTCTTTTCCATCTGCTACTAACACAACGTCATTGGACGGCGTGATGCACTTGGAGGAGAACACTGAGTGTCACTTCCTCTGTATGAGCCGACAGACGCCCGTGCTGGCTTGCGTCACACTGAGTGACGGGGGAGGGGGAGGGCCATCCTTCTGACCCAGAAAAAGAGATAGAGGACCACCCTACCCTTCAGACAGAGAGCGACAGAATACAGTGGAGTGATGGGGGAGAGGGAGGACCACCCTGTGGCATTACAGGGGACCAAACTCACAATGCCTAGACGTTTGAGCAACTCTGGTTTTTTTCGTCCTCATGATTAAGCAGCTGCGAGGAGGTGAACAGAAGCACATAGCTGATAGTGCAGCTGAATGGAGAAGACCGCTCATTGCTGAAGATGCCTAAGAGCTCATATCTCAGTGAGTCAGCTGCAAAAAGCTACTGACTAACGCAGGGAAATGATGAATGTGGTCCAGGCTGAGCATGGGCTGGAAAAGGCTGGTCTGGTCAAGACACCAGACTTACAGTTTTATGTGTTGTAATGTTAGTTTGTATGTGAACTGTGGTTTTTCTTGTGTATTTTAATTGTTTCTGGCTTATATCAGGCCTTAGCCACTGGGCTTATAACCCAAGCAGAGTTAACGTTGCGCTGGTTCATGTGAACTGTCTCAACCACATAAATAAAAACTCAATCAGCCATAACATTAACACCACTGACCGGTTACATGAATAAGTGAAGTGAAAGTGACTCTTTGTCATTGTGAACACACTCAAGCACCACAACCAAATGCAACCTCTGCATTTAACCCATCACACGTGCACCAGCGGGCAGCTACCAACAGCGCACGGGGAGCAGTGTAGCGGGACGGTACCTTGCTCAAGGGAACCTCAGTGGTGTCCGGGCCGGGACTCGAACCTGAGACCTTCAGGTCTTAAAGGCAGTGTCCTAACCACTAGGCCACCACTGCCCACGAACATTGACTATTTGGTTATTTCATTACAATGGCACCTGTCAGGGGGGTGGGATATACTAGGCAGCAGGTGAACAGTCAGTTCTTGAAGCTGAGGAGCATAAGGATAGTAAGGATCTGAGCCACTTTGACAAGGGCCTTATTGTGATGTTCTAGACGAGTCGGAGCGTCTCCAGAAACGGCAGGTCTTGTGGAGTGTTACAGGTGTGCAGTACCTAGTACCTCCTAAAAGTGACCCAAGGAAGGACAACTGGTGAGTCAGCGACAGGGTCACGAGCACCCAAGGCTTACTGATGCATGTGGGGAGAGAAGGTTAGCCCGTCTGTACTGACAGAAGAGCTACTATTGTGTAAAAAGTGATGCTGACTGATAAAAAGAACACACAGTGCACCACAGTCAGAGCTGGTTCAGCAGCATGAGGGACACACTCAGTATTAGGCAGGTGGTCTTAATGTTATGGATGATTGAAGTGCTTCCCCTCCGCTCCGAAAATAGTGAAAGTGACTATTTGTCATTGTGAACACACTCAAGCACCACAACGAAATGCAACCTCTGCATTTAACCC